>WNGS01168154.1:44522-56748 GCA_020271785.1 Procambarus virginalis | reverse complement strand
TTTCTGAAAATGGTTAAAAAATCTTTCAGGGTCTGACTCTGAAAATTCAGGCAAGTTGTGTTTTTTATCAGAATGTCTGGAGTTCGAGTCCCCAGTAGGTGGTGGTACCATTCTTGCCGCCTCATTTTTGAGCCTTTGCTCTTCCACTTTAGCATTTTGTTCTGCTACTCTGGCCTCTTGCTCTGCCAGTCTTAACTTGGCTAGTGTTAATTCTAATTCTATATTTCTACTAGCTGCACTTTCCCCTGAATTGGGCTCGCATAAGATTGTATCACTTGGCACTAGTTCCTGGTCTATACAATGCCGTAAAATTTCATTCATCAAAATCCACTTTCTATCTGCGTCATTTAATTCTAGGCCAAATTCCTTGCCTAACAATATTAAATTTGCTTTGTTGAGCTTCTTTATCTCTATCACTGAAGGGTTCATTGCCAGTCTCTGCATTTCAGATGACATGACTAAAATTTTAGCTCCTAGCCACAGAAAAAATTAAAAATTAAAAAATTGGAAAAAACAAAAAACTTGCACGGCCCCTAACACAAGGCCACACTAACCTTAATCGTGAAGAGATCCAGCTGGGTGTCCAGTCAGTGCAAAGAATGTTCTACGCCAGAAGAGCTGGACCCTAGGCTAGCCCACAACCGTTCTGCGGAAACAAGAATTTTTAGTTTTGGCACTCAAAAATCTAATTTTTTACAATAATAACGTTCCTCCCGGACAGGCCAACCACTTGTTATAAAAAATAGTGGGCTTGCTATGGGGAACTGGTACTATTAAGGGGTGAGGGTAAGTAGAATAGAGGTATCAAGATATGGAGAATCAAAAGGCCCGGCCCCCAAAATAAAATATCCACAGTAATAAATACTTGCTACTAAACCCGGTTAGTCTAGGAATAGATTATTGTACTCCCACACAGGAACAAGGGATACTCTGTTCAAACTTACTTATTTATTAACCCCTTAACACCCCCCATACACAATCACACCAATAACAATTTAATACTAACTTTACCACACAATCTTACGTTAAAAGCCTTGGTCCACATAAGCAGGATACAAGGTTTACACTGGAAACAAGCTAGGGTAAAGCTCTACTATAACACGCTGGAGGTAGTCAGCTTAGGGTAAGGGACCACGTGTTTACACTGGGACCCTCGTTAGCATAACAGGTGAGAAAAATACATAAATACACTTCCTACACCCCAGGTATACTACTCTACACATAGAACGATAGGTATGCCAGACATATACAAAAATGAGTAATGGAGTACTTAACCAACTAAGTTACAGAAATAAAGAATTAAGAGGAAGGAGGAGAGCACGTCCGAACAGCACAGGCAGTCAGCAGAGAAGAGCGTCTCAGTCTCGAGCCCTGCAGCATGCGTGTGGTGCCGGGAAGAGCCCAATTGATCATACAGCTATACACATTAAAACATCTTCCCCTTATGCCTCATATTGCTACTTTCCTCATTCTACGGGTAGTTAAACTTATAACAATGTTACTTAATCCACAACAAGTTTAAGAGTCTAAATGCTTTGTGAGCAACACGAATAGTCGTACTTCTGGCAGGGATGATTACAAACAGCTTCAGCTCTCTATGCGTGCCCTGCCATATTGTCGTTAATAAGCTCAATTTTGACCTCTGGTTTCCATCTAAAGAACCCAGAGTCGTAACATAGCTGATGTGTGGAAAAAGGCTAACATAGTTCCAATCTACAAAAGTGGCAGCAGGAAAGACCCCCTTAACACTTTAGCGCTTTCGGCGCAGCGTAAAAAAACTTACCCAAGTGCTTTGGGCGTCTCGCGCGCTTAAGCGGTAGGAGCGAAAAGTGTATACTCTTTTTACTGTCCTGACACTAATTGTAGACCTACGTATTTAAATTTGGTATCACTGTGTTTGCAATAGAATTCTCTATAAGAACATACATATAAAATACTGCCAAACAGAAACTGTTTGAAACAGTTCAAACAGAAACAGAAGCTCTCGCCAAACTGTTTGGCGAGAGCGCCAAACAGCAACAAATGTTTCCACTCTCTTAATGATTGCGATGACCACATTTATCCTACATCATTGATTATGGTATCATTGGAACCGCAATAAAATTTTCTATACGGACATATGCATATAAATATAGAATCAATGTCGCAACCAACCCACAAGACGGTTGGAAGTGGCTGAAGTGTTACCCGCGGCGGCATATCGGCGCCATACAATTGTTATACCAAGATGAATCACTGCCATGCCGTTTTCTTTAATAAGCTCTTCGGTTATTAGAAAAAACGTAAATTTCATGGTGAACATTTCTAAACTATCCCCAACACAATCGGATAGAAAATGGAATTTATACAAATATTTTATCGTTGGACTCGCGCGTGCGTCCGCTAAGTACCCAGGACTTAAAAGATTGGACGCTTATCGCGTCCGCTAAGCGCGAAAGTGTTAATTATAGACCTGTATCATTGACAAGTGTCATAGTCAAAATATTGGAAAAAATAATTAACCCCTTAACTGCGTTGCCTCCAAATATGACACCCCCGCAGTGTGCAGGAAATAAATTTTCTGGAATTTTTTTTTTCTTTTTAAAGTGTCAGAAACCTTTCCCTCAGTATGGGTATGTAGAAAAAAAATCAGAATTGTACTTACTTTGGCTGCTATGGGGTCCGTAAGTTGGGGCGTGACGTCATCATTTCCTGTGCGCCCGTGCAGTAAGTTCCCGGGGCCGGTGGGGCGCTCGGGGCGGGGCGCGCGAGTGTCCACGAATATATTTTCGTTCATTTTTTGCGCACAGGTCCAAATACATTTTATTTGTTTTTACGTGCTAATCCTATGTATAATGAACACGTACACTATATAATGGCAGTAAAACATATGAACTGTCCGAAGACACTGTGTTACGTGCATGACACTTGTGTACACATATGCTGCACATATTTACTATGTATCATGCAAATTTATGTATATATACAATCTATTTATACACTATACACTGTCAAACACTATATACATTCACCATCAACACATTCAGAACACCTCGAGTGAGAGCAGCCACACCCAGCCAGTCTCCCTCTCTCCAACATCTTACTTGCCATAGAACATATTTACACATGTTATATATACCTATCTACATGTTTTATTTACCAGAACTATGCAAGTAAGCCGGTATTGTGTCCAAACAGTATAGTGGCCACCATACACTGCATGAGAAATCACACAGCAGACGACACTACGATTACAACGTCACCTCCCTCATCAAAATAGCTCGTATGGGCCAATAGCAGCTGCCTCGTATGGGTCAATAGCAGCTGCCTCATATGGGCCAATAGTAGCTGCCTAGCAGCTGCCTCGTATGGGCCAATAGCAGCTGCCTCATATGGGCCAATAGTAGCTGCCTAGTATGGGCCAATAGCAGCTGCTTCGTATGGGCCAATAGTAGCTGCCTCATATGGGCCAATAGTAACTGCCTCATATAGGCCAATAGCAGCTGCCTCGTATGGGCCAATAGCAGCTGCCTCATATGGGCCAATAGCAGCTGCCTCGTATGGGCCAATAGCAGCTGCCTCTTATGGGCCAATAGCAGCTGCTTCGTATGGGCCAATAGGCCTTCTGCAGTTACCTTTGTAAGCTAGTATGGTGAGCAAAACAAGAGTGGCTGCCACACATACACAATGAGGCTACCTCAATTCTCGCCCTCCCTCCCTCACCAAAATTCCTCCTTCCACAATACTACGCACAATGCTACTTATAACCACAATCCTGCTATTATCACAATCGTGGTCACTAATTCCTGTAAATGAATAATTGATCACATGTTTATTTTGAAAAGGAACCTAAGAAGTCATTTGAAGATTCCTAGATGGACGAAATAATGCTGTGGTGCTGTGGCTAGCGCTGTGAACATCGTGAACAGCATTGAATCACTGATATTTGAATATTGTACCCAGTCATTATCACACTCAGGCTCTTCTATAATACTATCATGGCTAAATAATACAAGTTATATATATATTTTGACATTATTAGGCGATGCTGTGGTCACACGCTGAACAGCAGTGCTGTGCGCTCATGCTGCGAGCGCCAGCCTTGGTTGCTCACTCACTACCGAGACTCCCACACCCGGGAATGTGGACCACGATTTTTTTAAGGATGGCCTCTGTTTACAAGAGCCCTGAGGAAGCTGATGTGAACCCCATGTAGCCGCGGAAGTTTTGAATGGAACGTGAAAAATACAAATACCCGGAGGTGCGTTGCGCAAACCAGACGTGAGCCTGCAGGCGCGTTGCGCAGTTTAAGGGTTAAAAGTAAATGGGTAGAACACCTGGAGAAAAATTATATAATATCAGACAGTATGGTTTTCAATCTGGAAGATCCTGTGTAACAAACTTACTCAGTTTCTATGATAGCGCCACAGAGATTTTACAAGAAAGAGATGTTTAGGTTGACTGCATCTATTTGGACCTAAAAAACCAGCGTTGAATGTAATGAAACGCCATTTTCTGGATGAGCCCTGGAGGCTCCCTAGAGCTTATCAGGCTAATGTATGTTATATTAGACCGGGACATTAGCTAAGGAGTTCAGACCTATCAGGGACCAGTGCCAGAACCTGGCCCCTTCAGAGAGGTTTCAGGGAGCAATGGCACTGGAAAACCCTCTTGTGGTTGGGGTTTTCCTTATCTGCCATCGACCGGGGTTAGGCACCCAGAAAGGTAAGCATGAGAAAACAAACCCCACATGGTAAAAAACTAAAACAAAAATCGGAACAGAGAGGTAGAAACTCCCTACAATCCCAAGGGAACAAGCAAACATCACACTTTATTGCCGCGCCGATCGTCTGCGCAGCCCTCCCCGCCCAGAGAGGGGGAGGGGAGAGCCCCGGACCTACAGAGCAGGCTACCAAGCTTCAGTTCGGAAGCTAAGCTTCAAGCAACGTGAAAAAAAATGCCGACCGGTGGGAGGGAGGGTTGCCAGGGAGCCTCCGGGGTTCACACAGAAAATGGCGTTTCATTACATTCAATGCTGGTTTTCTGTGGGGAGCCCCTACGGCTCCCTGGAGCTTCATACCCAAAGAGAAGGAAAAGAAAGGGCTAACCCAGGAGGCAGCTGCCACAAACTCCGAAACGCGAAGCCGAGACAACAGGATGCAACCTGCGACCCAAGGCAACAAGAACGCACAGGAGCAGACGCGCATAAAGAATGGGCAGCCAAGAACCTGTGCGACCCTCAATTCCCTGCGCCCGAAATGAGCCCTAGACGTCACCAACACAGCAGCAAAAGCTGCAAACATCTGATCAGCACAGGCGCAAAGTCAGACCGCAGGCTGGAAGACTGAAAAACTCTGCGGACGACCTGGGAGACCCGAGCCCTGAAACAGGGGAACAAGGGGAACCGGATCAAACCAAAGCGCATCCCCAGACACGGTACGCAGGTAACGGCAAAAAGTGCAACCGGACAACACAGGACGCACCCCCGGGCAAACCAATCAAGCATCAATAACCCAAGAACCACTCCAGAAACCAGCCGTCTTGACCGTCACCAGGACGGAGAAAGTCTGCACACGTACAAATCTACCACCAGTACCAAAGAGCAGAAACCTGAACCGAAGGGGCAACCACAAACTGAGGAGAAGCTAAGAAGGCACCCTGATCAAGGACCAGGATGGCTCAGGCGACGCATGAGCAGGCTGGAGGTGAAACAAAACACGAGAAAGCGTAGGAAATGTCATACTGTCGCCGAGACGAAGCTCGCAGGTGGGACACCGACAACAACGCCACCTGAACACCACAGAGATGGTGATACCCGCGTCAAAATACCAGAAGTGAAGAGCCGAGGAGAAGGCCGAACCAGTCACGTACAGGACCGATCCGACCTGCCGAAATAGGCGGAGCCGCGGGAAAACGCCCCGGGTTTGGACACCTATCAAGCAGCATCTGAAAAGAAAGCTGGGCCGGCCACCAAGGAACCATAAGGACTGCTCTCGTGGGAATGGGCTGCAACTATGCCAGAACCCGAAGCAACAGCTGGACCGGGAGAAGAGGAACAGGTACCCCCACCTCGACCAGTCCTGCCGAAAAGCACCCAATGTGAACGCCTCGCAGGCGGGTAAGGGCGCCACATAAAATGGCGACGCCTAGACCACGCCAACTCGAAGACATCCACGGTCAGGAGTCCATACGTCCGGCAGAGCCAACGAAACGTGTCGGCGACAACTGGCCAATCCACAAACAGAGGAATGAACCGAGACAGCTGTCCGCCAGGACGCAGAACACACCCCGGACATGAATCTCACGGTTAGCCAAACCCCGAGAATCCAGCAAACGATCCACTCTAAGGAACCAACATCAAAGGTCAACACCTAAGAGAAACCTTGTGGTTCCAGCAAGAACCGCCAGAAAACAGTCCGAATGGAGCTGAATGGTAGAGCACCGAGTGACCCAAACCCTCCGAAGCGCAAACCAGACAGCCACGAACTCCCGAACCGTGCTGTGAGCCCGACAGACGGACAGACACCACCATCCCCGGCCGACCTGGTGAGCACTGGTCACAAAGCCCCAGCCGAGAGATGACCCGTCCGTGAACACATCGAGCGAAGGCTCGGGGAGGTGCCAAGGCATGGAACCCTGAAAACCCCAAAGAGGAAGCTGGTGACGCAGCACCAACACAAGATCCCCGGAGGAACGAACCCAATGATTGCAAGAGGCGGAAGGGGAGTCTCCGAAGGAACCAAACAGACGCCAAAGCCAAACCCGACACCGCGGGGAGACCAGCACGTCGAAGTTCAGACTCCCACACAACCGCTTGAGCAACCTGGGACCCCCCCTCATGAACAACCGAAGGCGGGACCACAGCCGCAGTAACACTTCTGGAGGGAAAGACAAGGAGTGGCTCAATAGCCCTAAACAAGGTCCAGGTCCGAATCCGGGATGGAAACAGATGGAATGGCCTCCAGATCACCAGGAAACCAAACCCAGCGATCTGGAAAGAACCACACCCCTGGGTGTGGTTCTTTTCCTGTTCAGTTCCTGGTAATGTTCATTGTCTACATAAATGATCTACCAGTTGGAATACAGAATTATATGAACATGTTTGCTGATGATGCTAAGATAATAGGGAAGATAAGAAACCTAGATGATTGTCATGGCCTTCAAGAAGACCTGGACAAAATAAGTACAGTATATGGAGCAACACTTGGCAAATGGAATTTAATGTGAATAAATGCCATGTTATGGAATGTGGAATTGGAGAACATAGACCCCACTCAACCTATAAATTATGTGAGAAATCTTTAAAGATTTCTGACAAAGAAAGGGATCTGGGGTGGTTCTAGATAGAAAACTGCCACCTGAGGACCACATTAAGAACATTGTGCGAGGAGCCTATGTTACACTTTCTACCTTCAGAATTGCTTTTAAATACATGGATGGAGAAATACTAAAGAAATTGTTCACGACTTTTGTTAGACCAAAGCTGGAATATGCAGCGGTTGTATGGTGCCCATATCTTAACACTTTCCCGCTTTCGGTGAAGTGGAAAAAACTTACCCTATGTGCTTTGGGCGTCTCGCTCGCTTAAGCGGTACGAGCGAAAAGTGTATACTCTTTTTACTGTCCTGACACTATTTGTAGGCCTACGTATTTAAATTTGGTATCACTGTGTTCGCAATAGAATTGTCTATAAGAACATACATATAAAATGCTGCCAAAGCATAAGGAATATCAACACCAAATAAAAATCTATTGACATCACTTGCCGAGAGCGCCAAACAGCAACAAAATGTTTCCACTCTCTTAATGATTGCGAAGGCCACATTTATCCTACATCGTTGATTATGGTATCATTGGAACCGCAATAAAATTCTCTATACGGACATATGCATATAAATATAGAATCAATGTCGCAACCGACCCACAAGACGGTTGGAAGTGGCTGAAGTGTTACCCGCGGCGGCATATCGGCGCCATATCGGCGAAATGTGTATATTCAATTTACTGTCCTGACATGATTTTTTGATGTACGTATTTCATTTTTGTACCAATGTGTTCGCAATAGAATGTTCTATAAGAACATAAGTATAAACCATCACATAAGGATGCGTTTGACCGGCAACAGACATGAAAACTACGTCGATCGCACTCGTCGTGTCAATAATACAGTTGTTATACCAAGATGATTCACTGCCATGCCGTTTTCTTTAATAAGCTCTTCGGTTATTAGAAAAAACGTAAATTTCATGGCGAACATTTCTAAACTATCCCCAACAAAATCGGATAGAAAATGGAATTTATACAAATATTTTATCGTTGGACTTGAGGGTGCGTCGGCAAAATATCGCGGAGAGAAAAGATTGGACTATAACGCTTGTCCAGGGGGCATGAAAGTGTTAAGAAGCACATCAACAAACTGGAAAGGTGCAACGACATGCCACTATGTGGCTCCCAGAACTGAAGGACAAGAGCTATGAGGAGAGGTTAGAGGCATTAAATATACAAAAACTAGAAGATAGAAGAAAAAGAGGCGTTATGATCACTACGTACAAAATAATAACAAGAATCGATAAAATTGATAGGGAAGAATTCCTGAGATGCGGAAGTTCAAGAACAAGAGGTCATACATTTAAACTCACGAAACAAAGCTACCGGAGAAATATAAGAAAATTCATTTTCGCAAACAGAGTGGTAGACGGTTGGAACAAGGTACGTGAGAAGGTGGTGGAGGCCTTCTTTGGAAAGCCTTTCTTTGGAGGAAATTGAGGGAATACAGAGAACATATACGGCACGCATAGACGAGATAAAGCACCTAAATTATTGGGATCGACTCAAAGCTCTCCAAATGTACTCACTAGAAAAAGATAATCAAGCAGTGAGCCACAATCAGGCCCTAGTGGAATGCCTGTAAAACATTGGAGAGAGAGTACCCCAGAAAAGTCATCACTGCCTGATGTTATATTGGAAGGGGATTCCCCTTTCCTAACACTAACACCTCTCCTCCTCCCCACCACTGTCTTCCACATGCCAACAAGAGTCCTCAATAAAGGGACTGGTTGGGAGCTCACACCAGCCAGTCGTCGAGGTAGGCCACAACCCAAACCCCCTAACAGACACAAATGGGCCACCACGACCCGGGTGAGATGCGTGAAAATGTGGGGTGCCAGATTCAGGTCAAACAGAAGGCATCGAAAGCGAAAAGCATGCCACCCCACCACAAAACCCAACCAGTTCCTGAACTCCAGATGAATTAGGACGCCGTATGAATTAGGACGCCGCCGCCGTATGTCCAGGCACGAAGTAGATACAGGGAGCTAAGTATACTTGCTAACCAAAGGGTCAGTGAGTACATGGTTGGTGCCCGCGTGTGGGACCGAGGGGAGTCGCCAGCAGCGTCTGACCTCTGGGGTCAACCTCAACCGGCGCATGGAGAATAACAGCTATGACGTGTTCATGACGTCACTCCTGCTACTGCTCATCGAACGAGCTAATATGATTGGTTCCCGCTCATTTGCTGCAATGCTATTGGTCAAATTGTAACTTCTTTTGTGTTGTGTGCAACGAGATGCCCGGCACCCTTGCAAACTCCTTCACGTGAGAGAGACCATACGAAGAGGACGTGTTCTGTTCTACCGGCCAATAAACTGATCACCGTCTATCCCTTACCGTCAAGTTAAACTCAGCGTCTTTGCGATATACCACACACTCGCCAGAAACACGAGTGCGAATATATTGTTTAGAAGCCTAAAGTGACAAGTCTGCAGAGCGAAACAGACTGGTATCAGGTCTGGTGACACCTGGTGACAAAGATCGTTGTGAGTGACTCAGAGTGAACTAAGGTAGTGCCGCCGCCTAAGTAATCTGTGTGTGACTTTACCACAGTGTACCTGTACCACAGTGTACAGTGTAGTGCATGGTACTGCCGCCAGCCGCCGCCGCCAGCCGACGCCAGCCGACGCCAGCCGCCGCCAGCCGACGCCAGCCGACGCCAGCCGCCGCCAGCCGCCGCCCTCACTTTGACGTGACGTCACCACCTTAGCACCGCCATTGCCAGTGTGTGCGCGTGTGTCTGTCTGTTAAGCATACAGGACGCTTTACTCACGAAATGATCTCAAGATACTGCGAGTACCCTCCGTGCCTACGAGCGAAACCAGCTATCAGGCCACCTACGAGTGTCTGTATAAACGAGTCTGAGTGAGTGCGTAAGGAAAGTTACCTTATCTGTAAGTACAAGATCTTGTCATTGTTTATTGTGTCTGTGTTGTTCTGAGGGATCAACCACAGTTCTCACCTTCTTATACCTGTCACAGGTTATAGGTGAATCGACGGTGTATGCGTGTTTTATCTGTGTGGTATCACAGCATTTCACTCGTCTGTGGATGTGAGCTTCACATACACCACAAATTTAGTTATTGTGTGATTATTATTGTGTTTATTGCATATCATCATCATTACCGAGTATCCGGTTGGAACTCTTTGCATACCGGCAGTTAGGTTGCCGTGTTAGTGATTGGCTGTCAACTGTGTTAAGTTAGGTGTTTCTCCACGAGTGGATACGAGTCGATTAGCCAGACGTCAAGAGTCTCGCTAATACAACCATAGCTTTGCTGACGCCATTCGAAAGTAAATCAAGCACCCTGTGTATTAGTGGTTAAGTTAGTAAATAAACTACTGTTAAGTTTTATGCGGTGTTTCTGTTGAACCACTTCTGAATACTGTCAATATTACTCAAGCCTTCAGCTCTAAGTGTCTTCAACACCGAGTTGCCTGTAAGTCACTAAACTATAAATTTGATGAGGACCCTAGGAGTCCCTTAAAGTGTTACATCATTGAGGAGATTCCAATGACCAACGTGGAGCAGGACCAGGTGAGGTTAGTCTGATAAGAGACCCACAAGGACTCTAACTCGATCTTGCTCCCAGGCCCTGTACGGTTGCTCTCGTATTTTCTCTTCTGCTAATTCCGACAGCTTCGTGAAGCGTCTGCCTCATGTACATTGGCGACGTACGCATCGCAGTCGTGACAGCAAAAAAAAAGAAAACCCCCCACAAGCCGCAAAACCTGCCACACAGCCACGAACTCCCAACCGTGCTGTGAGCCCAAGAAGGACGGAAGCCACACCACCATTCGGCGGCCTGGTGAGCGACTGTACACAAACCCCAGCAGAGGGACAGCTGCTCGGGCAATCACCGAGTGACCCTGGTCCCCCTCAAAAACAGCAGACTGCACTGCAGCTAGAGTAAAGCCACAGGAGGAAGAGAAATGGCTACATGACGAAAATCCCACACGAGGCCCAGTCAAGTTCGAACCCGAGATGGAACCAGATGGGACTTCCTTCAATTCACCAGGAACCCGAACCTGGGAAGCTGGGAAAGAACCAACGTCCCATGGTGGAGCCAACCCGTCCTCTTAAAAAGGAACGTCACTTTTGGCTCGTTTGCGTGATATAGCCAAATTTCGACGTAATTTGAAATGAAATCGACTCACAAAAGTGACGTTCTGTTCCGTTTTCTATTTGAGTCGTCCGGCGCACACGCAGAGGTTCTGAGAGGACACTTTAAATTAACGCTTTTAATAACGTTTTGAAACTTTAAGAGAATTTCCTGCCCACCTAACCTATCAGAGGACCCTTAACTTTCTGTTGTTGAAAAAAAAAAATTCCCAAATTATATTTTCATATTTTTTTCATTTTTCAAATTACTTCCAAATTCGGCCATACGAGCAAACGGCCAAATGCGACGTTCTTTTTAAGAGGACAGGTTGGGTGAGCAGGCATGCAGACCAGCTGGGACCCCAAACCAACCAGCCATCCAAGTATGCTTCCAGCCAGGAAGGCACAGGAACACCCCGAGTAAGGTAAGAGGGAACCAAGCGAAAACAAAACCAGATCCAACACAGGCAAATCGGTTCTCGCTGGAGGCACGTGCCAAGGTCCTCCCAAACCCCCAAAGGGAAGCCGAGAAGAAGAAAACCTCTTAAAAGATGAATCCAAGAGAACCCTAGAGCACTGAAAATGAACCCAGGGGGGAGCCCTACTACATTTGCCAGTGGAAAGATGCCCCAACAGGATAAAAAGCATCAAGAGGCATCCATAAAAGTAAGAGAAGGTCATATGACCCCCAGTACAAAAAATGGCTAAACAGCCATAACACAGACAGGATACTGGAGGGCCGAAGCCTTGGGAACCTGAAGAGCATACAGGGCAAGGACATCCGGTCCAAAACTGGTGCCCAGAATGACAGAAAGA
>WNGS01168154.1:18878-35109 GCA_020271785.1 Procambarus virginalis | reverse complement strand
CTTTTAACACTTTCGCTCGGGCATGACGCAGCATTGCGTCATCGTTTACTGGCGGGCTGCCGGGCATGACGCAGCATTGCGTCATCCACTTTAAATAATCGCCAAAAATCAGGTTTTATCCGATTTTTTTGGACTGGTTTTAAAATGCGCGCCTATGTCTTCCCTACACGCCTATGTCATGTTCAACACACAATAGTACTAAACATTTGTGGGCAGGAATTGGAGTTTAGCTGGAAGGCGTCTGGGCGCTCACTCGCGGCTAACGTGGCCCGTCTTCAACTCGTCGGCTGTTGGAGCGTGACCAGGTTTTTTATTATATGCTAATGCTCCTCTAGAGAATTCTATTGCGAACCCATTGATATCAAAATGAAAGACCTAGGACGAAAATTGAGGTGACCAGAGTGAAAATAGTGAACACATTTTATCGCTTTTGCGCGCTCCTGGGTAACTCGTTCGCACTTTCTCTGTTTTCTGCGGGTAATTAGCCGGGCTTTTGGAGTTTATATGCATTAGTGCTGTAGAGAATTCTATTGCGAACACAATGATACCAAATTAATCTTGTAGGACGAGAATTAAGGTGACAAAGTTGAAGAGAGTATACACTTTTCAGAATTAACGCGCGCTCCCGTGAAACCTGGGACCCAAATCGCACAGTTGAAGGGTTGGCGCGCGGGGCACGCCAAAGTGTTAAGAATCTGTCTAAAGATGCTTGTTTTTTCTATGTTTTAACACTTGTCAGTAGTGAGACATCACATACATTCTCTATGAATGATCTCTTGTTTTTCCTCTCTCATCATCCTCACAATTATTTTCTTAGGTTGGACTTTACCACAGACTTTCTTGGGGCCCATGGCGTGATATATAAAAAGAACTTTTATGTTCAGAAATTCCAAAAACAGAAAAACAATGAAATTTTTTACGATGAATTCAAGAGTGGTCGCGGTTGTCGCTCTATGGGATACACTTATAAACAACTGAGAGTGCTTCGCCCCGTGCTCCCAGCACCACGCGTTTGTTCGACCCATGCATGTATATGTGTATGTATGTACACCCATACACACCATACAGGCATCATACTACAAGTAAAACATCGTACACCAATTCAAATTTTACAATGAATTTGACGTATACTAAAAAAATTGTTCTCTAGGGCAGTCATATACCAAGGTACCACCGTAATATTATGGACCATTGAGTGGAACTTGAGGGAAATCATTTACAAGTGCCAACTGTAGGCTAACCCAAAGCTGTTCTTAGATATTTTAATTGTAATGACTAGGCCAGGGAGTGTACTTATCACGGGTGACAATTCCATACTGATTTTGGCACATGCACAGGTGTTGCATTAAATCATGTTGCATAAACAAATATGTTGCATATTGAGATTTGTTAGGGGTACTTGTAATGTGTAAATAAATATAATTGTTAATTGGTGTGGCGAGTACTGTATTTAAGTATGATTGTAACCAAACCATTCACAGTAGTATCTTGTTATTAAAATATTTGCAACTCTTGATTCTCTGTACACAGGCCACAGGTAATGAGCATTGCACGAACTCATATTGGGAAGGAAAACAACGAAGAGGTGTGGACGTTGCTGGCACATATTTCAAATTATGTCACGGTTAAGGATGCCACCTTTGCTGTGGATTACTTTGAAGAACAATGCCAAATCAATTCAGAGGTAAGGAGTCAAGCAGTCTAATAATTGTAACCACTGTATAGGCAGATTTGTTCTTGCTTGTTTTGTGCTGCACATATTTTCACCTCCTGTCAACTTAGCTAATCACCTCTCTTTTGAGCACAATATATATATTGTTTCCCTGCTCAATAAGGTAGTCATCTGGTTATTTTTCTTACTTTCATCAGTTTCTGTGTAATATCTAAAAATACCTTCATGTCTTACCTAAACTTGAAACATTTATGTATGATGGTAAAGAAATTGTATAGGTTACAATTTGGTTAGTATAGTATCCTTTCAACTAGTGAAACCAGTGAAACAGTGAAACCTCGGCTTACGAATTCCCCTGTTTACAAATTTTTCTGGTTACGAGCTCAATTTCTTTGTTAACCCTTAAACTGCACATGGTGTATATATACGCCATGAGTAACATGTCCCACGGTGCGCATGGCGTATATATATGCCATAGGGTGCCGGGCACGATTCAAATGGCCAACGGCTACACAGGATTCACATCAGCTTCCTCAGGGTTCTTGTAAACAGATGCCATGTTTAAAAAAAATCGTGGGCAATATTCTCCAGTGTGAGAGCCACAGTACTGTTGGAGCAACCAAGGCTGGTGCACGCAGCATGAGCTAACAGCATTGCTGTTCAGCTTGTGACCACAGCATCACCTAAAAAGTAAAAATAAATATGTAACTGTTATTATTTAGCAATGACAATATTACAGATGACTCTTGACTGTGATAAAAATGACCAGGATTGTGATAATAGCAGGATTGTTGTGATAATTAGCGCTGTGAGAGGAGTAATGCTGAGGGACGGAGGGAGATAGCATCGTTTACTGACTGTGTGGCCACCTGTTATTGTCTGCATTCACCATACCAGCTCAGTGGTTCTCTTTGGTGAACACAAATGTAGATACTTATATATAATATGTGTATTAGTGTAATAACAGCAAAATGATCATGTTGGGAGAAGTCATTTGGGTGACGGAGGTGGCGTCGTCTGCATGACTTGTCTAGCTGTATAGAGGGTGGCCACTATGCAACCTACAAGCTTAGGTGTACAGTTACAGTGCATACAACATGTAGATACTTATATATATTGTGTGTATATAGTGTAATAACACCCCAAACAGTATTGTTGGAGGAGAAATTTAGTGCGCCTGACCTTGAATAAGTGAGGGAGGTAGCAGTCAGCTGACTGTGAGTGTAGCGATGTCTCTTAGTTCCTGAACTAACTATATCAGCTTAGTTGTACAGTTGTGGTGAACAAAACATGTAGATATTTATATATAATGTGTGTGTATATAGTGTAATAACTGCAAAACTATTTGTTTATTGTTTTATAAATGTAATAATTGAACCACTAATATGAACACCATACTTTTGAGTATAGCGATAATTCACACATTTTTCACATTTTCACATTCACACATAATTCACATTAATTCACAATCATAAATCTATCACACTACACACTATTGAATAATATTACTGCAAAAACTAAGAAAAAATCAATCAGAAACATTAAAATAATTAGGTAATAATATCTTTGTGGCAACTCCCACCTGTCAGCTTGGGTGACACTGACTGCCTCTGATGACCACTCTGTCAACGCCCACATTTTGCCAGACTTCCTCGGCCTATTGCACCCAAAATATGTCATTTATGATTTTTTATTATTTTTCCCGTGCTCAGGGAACACAAATTAAAATTTTTAGAAGACAAAAATTTTGTTCGATTTTTTTTTCTTGCGCACAGGGGTGTAAATCTCCTCAGGACCCCTTAGCAGCTTTTTGGTTAAATTTGAGTTGGTATAGGAGCTTTGCCTCGAGTTGCGAATTTGTTGATATACGTTTGGGTCGACCGAGCATGTGGTTCCTGGTGGAACACGTGACCGCGTCTCAGACTAACAGTGCCTAACACGTAGTGATGATCGCGCTTGAATTCTTTGTAAAGAATTTCATTGTTTTTCAGCTTTTCCGGGGGAAGCCCCCTTTGGCTCCCCAGAGCTAACCAGGCTGATATAAATGTATTAGACCCTGGCATCAGTGGAGTTCCATGCACATGGAGTTCTAGGTATACCGGGGACCACGAGCCAGAACATGTCCTCTTCAGAGAGGCACGAGGGGCAATGGCCTATAGAAACCCCCATGTGGTTGGGAGCATTCTATGTCTGTCATTGACTGGGTCAAGCACCCAGAATGGTAAGCGCCCCAAAACAAACTCCTATTCTGGTTAAAATATTGCTGTTGAAAGTCGAACTAGTTGACAGAACTCATCAAATGAAAACGAGCAAACGAGCATGATGTCACCACATCACCGCGTCTCTGTCTGCGCAAACTCCCCCCCTCCCCGGGAGGGGGAACGGGTAGCCCCAGACCCCCTGTGCCTGCTATCCACCCTGCAGTTCTGTGGCTACTGTGAATTGGCCAAATCGTGTGCCTCTGGCTCCTGTTTTTCCGGTTTTGCACCTTGTGGTGTGGTGCTGTCTTATGGTGGTGTGCGAGCCAGAAGTTTTTTCACAAGTACTGCATGCGACTAGGGTCCCCTTACCTAGGTGCCCTGAAAGTACTGCCCTTGGGTCTTGAGGCCACCTTCCACAAGTCACCTTGCGGTCTACCTTCGCAAGGTGTTTTGCTGCTCTGTGAATGACCGCACTTGGAGTCAGCTGTGGTGTTTCATGCACCACTATTTGCCTCTGGGTAGGGGGTAGTTTTGTCACTGGTTTGGGTGCAGGGTACTGTGCAGCTAATTTTCATCTCTCATAGCAGCTGGCTCTGTTCTGCCTGGGCATGTTGTCCTCTTGCAGGATTTTTGTTTTGTTTTTGTTTCCCTGCCTGGTTGGGGGTCTGCCCCTTGGTTTTGGTCACATCCATTTATATCTTGGTGGTCCTCCACTAGGACCCTGTGAGTGTACACGTCCCAGGGGTTCAGCTTTAGCAGTTTGCTTGGTAACTTTGGGTGCCAGTTAGCAGTACCCTGTCTGGGCTTCTCTTTTTATTTATTTATTTATTTTTTATTTATTTATATACAAGAAGGTACATTAGGTTTGTAAGAATACATAGCATGGTATTTACAATCTTGTAAAGCCACTAGTATGCGCAGCGTTTGGGCAAAGCGAGATTAGTGAGATTACATGACTAAGGGCCCTGGAAAACCCCGCTGGGGCTCTTTGGTTCGATGGATGCAACCTTGGGTATCCTCTCGCTTTGTGCGAGTTTGAAGGTTGCTTTGTCCCCTTGTCTGAGGGTGAAAATCACCATTTGTGCCTCCGTCATGCTGCCTGTTGGGCCGGTGACACCTTCAACCCGGATTCCTGCGAGTCTTGTTCCTTGTTTGTACTCATATACACCCAGTCCACTGATCATGATATTCGGGTGCAGGCAGGTTCAGCGTTGCATGCTTGGTTTAGGTTGCTGCAATGTGGATGCCCCGTTTTCATTATAGGGACCCGGACTTAGGGGTGTTAGTTGACTTTGATTTAGTCCACGCCCCCTAGTATTTCCTCTTCTGTTCATCCTGGTCAACCCTCCCCTCCCCCTTGCATTTCCTCTTCTGTTGTTCGTCCTGGTCAACCCTCCCCTCCCCCTTGCTTCCCCCTTGCCAATGCGTCTGAGGGTTTCGAAGTTGAGGCAGAGTTTAGTTGGTGTTAAAACTCAAGGAGTTTCAGGGGATGCCCATTCCGGTGTGGCGATGGAGGCATTTGAGCATGTTTCTCCAGTCAGAACTTCTGGGTCTGACCAGTGGGCCCCCCTTCATTCCTGCATTTTTTCGCTTGCTCCTGCCTTTTCTTTTCAGACGGGTGGGGATGGGGGGGACTTGGAGGACGGCTCGGCCCCGGGTCTTCATGGGGAGGCAAAATAAGGACCCCTTCCATAGAAACCTGCTTTTCTCTTTAGTCATCCTCACATGTGTTTTCATAGGTTGAACCTTACCACTGACTTTCTTGGGACCCATGGCATGGTATACAATAATTAATTTTATGTTTAGAAACAAAAAACCCAGCGTTGAATGTAATGAAATGCCTGTTTCTGGGTGTGGCCAAACCAAACTCGACGGGTAGACCATCACAGCAGAGTTCAGGCTCCCACACAAATCCTCAAGCAACCGCTGCGTGACCCAGGAGCCCCCAGAAACAGGCGAAGGCATGACTGCAGTCAAAACTAACATCAAGCCCCGCTTAGAGGATACAAAAACCCAAGCGGGGGTCCAACGGGCCAAGGCCCGCAAGTCAGCCCCTTTCCCCGCCCCGGGGAGGTGCACCACGAGGCTGCCTTGATACTATACTCACTTGATGCTTTTCTTAAAATTAGGAGGGAAAATGTTACCATTTCAGTGGCTTGTAACACATCGCTCTATCATATACCTTAGTCAAAATGAAGAATGCATAATAAATGGGTGTGTCAGTGGTGAGGGGGATGTATTAGGGGGTTTAGGAAGTCAGCTTGCCTCAATGTTTTTCTGAAGAGAGCCCCGTCGGCTCCCCGGAGCCATCCAGGCTGAATGGATATGTATATCTTTCTGGCATCAGTTAATGCATGGAGTTCTTGCCTACTGGGGACCATGAGCCAGAACCTGGCCCCCCCTCTTGAGAGGCACGCGGAGCAATGGCCTATAACCCTTGTGGTTGGGATCATTCTATGTCTGCCATCGACCGGGACAGGCACCCAGAAAGGTAAGCGTCCCAAAACAAACCCCTATTCTGGTGAAACTATTTCTTTGTCTTTCCCCTTGTCTTTCCCCTGTTGTGGTTTAGTCTCCACCCCCCCCCTTCCTCCCTGCACCCAGATCCTTACCGTCTGTGGGTTTTGGGGTCGGGGCGGGGTTTTGATGGTCTTGAGACTCGGTCGGTCTCAGGGATTTCCCCTTCCGGGGTAGCGATGGAGGCATTTGAGCCTGTTCCTCCAGCTGTGTTGTATGAGTCTGCCAGTGGGCTCCCTTCCTTAGTGTTTATCCAGCTGCCCCGGCTTTTTCTTGTGAGGCTGGGGCTTTGGGGGGACGGCTCGGCCCTGGGGCCTGCCGTGGAGATTCCTGGGGCTGGGGAGGGGCTGACTGGGGGGCCTCGGGGCCCGTTCGACCTCGCCAGGGTTTTTCTCCCCTCTGTGCATGGCTTGTGGTTATGGGGAGTGGAGTTTTTTCCTTTCCCCACTCTGCATACGAGTTGTTGGGCATTGGCCCCTTCCCAGGTTCGGTTCCTTGTCCCTTCGGGTCTGTTGGTTCCATCCTATCGGTGGGTACTCTTCTCCGTGTTTTCACCCTTCTTCTCTGGGACGGGACTTCTCCGTCATGTCGGGGTCCTGTTCCCCTTGTATCGGGGTTCTGTATGACCTTTGGTCTCGGATGCGGCCGTGCCTTTATGAGCCTTCGTGATTTTGTACTTGCTTCTGAAGGATTTGAAGGTTCTGGAAGGTCTTCGATTCTTCCCGTATTATTGGAACGTCTGTTGTCTTCCGGTGAGGCTTACCTCCACTTCTTTCTAAGACTCGTTGGTCCTCTTCTGTGCTTCTTCGTTTTCGGTACTGTCTTGTTCTTTTGTAATTATATCTTCTCTCCGTGCTCTGTCTCGGCACTGCTAATATTCCTAACATACTCCTAGTTGGCGCCCTTCCCGCTTGGCGGGTTATGCCCCGGCACAACTTTCAAATCCGAGAACTTAGTTACGAACGAAGTTACGAGAACTTTCAAATCCAGGGATCCCATCACAATGGTTGTACTCTTCAAGTCACTTGTGTTGTCCCGTCTCGAATACTGCTCAGTACTTCCCCCTTCAGAGCAGGAGAGACTGCTGAAATAGAGGGAATACAGAGAACATATACGGCACGCATAGACGAGATAAAACACCTAAATTATTGGGATCGTCTCAAAGCTCTCCAAATGTACTCTCTAGAAAGGAGACGAGAGAGATACCAAATAATATACACGTGGAAAATACTGGAGGGCCAGGTCCCAAATCTACACAGTAAAATAGCAACGTACTGGAGTGAACGATATGGAAGAAAATGCAAGATTGAACCAGTGAAGAGCAGAGGTGCCATAGGCACAATCAGAGAACACTGTATAAACATCAGAGGTCCGCGGTTGTTCAACGTCCTCCCAGCGACTATAAGAAATATTGCCGGAACAACCGTGGACATCTTCAAGAGAAAACTGGACTGTTTCCTAAGAGAAGTCCCGGATCAGCCGGGCTGTGGTGGGTATGTGGCTCTGCGGGCCGCTCCAAGCAACAGCCTGGTGGATCAAACTCTCACAAGTCGAGCCTGGCCTCGGGCCGGGCTTGGGGAGTAGAAGAACTCCCAGAACCCCATCAACCAGGTATGCAGTTCGGACCTAATGCATCCTGGCGCCGTGGGAGTTTGTTTTGTTATGGACGGTGTACCAAAGTGTTGGTGTTCCACCTCCTTTTCTCTCAGGTGCTTTGCCTCTTTCGTTCCTCTTATCTCTCCAGTCTGGGCCCTGTAGATACTAGGGGTGTTCTGGATTACCAATATGGGGAAGACACCTAGTTTTTCTTTGCATACGGGTGTGGTGTGCCACATTCGCCTCTACCCTTCTCTTCTTCATGTGCGGCTCTGGCCTCCTTCCACTAGCGGTACTCCCAGAATATTCTTGGCTACGATATGTTGTGACATGTTAGTGCCTACGTCCTGCAGGCGAGTTTATGTGGTCGGATGTCTCTTTCAGCTGGGCCCTGGTTCATGTTTTTTGGATGAGAGTTGGGGATTGGTTGTGACGTTTTGTTTAGCCCATGGCATGCTTCTTCCTGTGGCATTCCTTGTTCATCTGTATTATTTGTTACATGGTGGGGCACGGCTCCGTCTTTCGGGGTCTTATCTTGGACACTCGTTCCTTGACCGTCATGCAGTGCCTGGCTGAGCCCTTCCATTTACATTGGCTTCTCTGTGTGTTCTCATGTCCCCTTTCATTCCTGCTTGCTGCTTGTCTTCTTCGTTCCTTATCTTCCTTCTACACTCTTGTCCCTAGCTGCTGGTGCTTGGGCTGTTTTTCTGGTCTTTTCTGATGTTTTCTGTTTTTTCTCATTATCTCCTACACATATCAGATATTGTTGCACTCACGGAGACAAAACTTGAAGATGTTATTTTAAATGCAGTCATATTCCCAAGGGGCTACTCAATTTGGAGATGGGACAGAAAAATTGGGAAAGGCGATGGCATTGCTGTGCTGGTGAAGGAAGACCTAAAGGTGAACGAAATAATGATTGCCAATCCACGAGAAGTTGACGTAATAGCACTAGATATCTGCCATGAGGATGATAAACTAATAATCATAAATGCATAGAGTCCACCGCCATGCAACACATGGACAAAGGAGGAGCTAGATAGTAAATGAGAGGATCTTATAACAATAATGAGAGAGATTATAGCGAGAACGGATAAAGATTGATCACGACTGTTGATAGTCAGGGACTTCAACTTGAAATCCATAGACTGGGAAGCATATGAAGCTAGAACAGAGGATTTTTGGACCTGTAGATTTGTAGACCTCATCCTGGAAACATTCTTGTATCAAAATGTTAAACCAGCTACGAGGATGAGGGAAGGAGAAGTTCCCTCCATGCTAGATTTGATATTTACCAGGAAGGAGAAAGAGATATTTGACATTCAGAACCTTCTTCCCTTGGGTAAAAGTGACCATGTCTTTTTGGGAATAAAGTATGCAATGTGTATTAATCTGGAAGAAAATAATGAGGCTGAAGCAGTTGAAGAACCTGACTTTAGGAGGACATTATGGTGACCTTACAATTTTTTTTAGTGAGTATAATTGGACAGACTTGTTGCTAGGCAAGGAAGTAAATGAGATGTATGTCAAGTTTTGTGAAATATATGATAAAGGCACAAACAAATTTATACCAAAACAGAGATGCAGAACTAGGAAACAGGATTGGTTTAACAGAAATTGTGAGAGGTCCAGAGACCAAAAGACACAAAAATGGAATCAGTATAGGAAGAGGCTAAACCCCCAAACATACCAGCAATACAAAGATGCGAGAAACAACTACACGGCAGTGAAGAGAGAGGAAGAAAGAAATTTTGAAAAGAGGATTGCAGACAAATTTAAAACAGAACCAGGTCTAATCTATAAATTCATAAACAACAAATTGCAGGTAAAGGATAATATTCAGAGGTTGAAAATGGTAAATAGATTCACAGAAAATGAAAAGGAAATGTGTGAAACATTAAATGAAAAGTTCCAAAGAGTGTTTATACAAAATGAAATCTTCAGAGTCAGACACAATAAGAATTCCAGAGAACAACATAGAGCACATATAGGTGTCTACAGACGAAGTGGGAAAGAATGCTCAAGGAGCTAAGTGAGAACAAAGCAGTTGGTCCAGATGGGAGTTTCACAATGGATTCTGAGAGCATGTGCACCTGAGCTCAGCATTCCATTTCAACTGATTTTTCAGGCATCCCTGTTTACAGGAGATGTTATGAACTATAGTGGGCTTGCTATGGGGAACTGGTACTATTAAGGGGTGAGGGTAAGTAGAATAGAGGTATCAAGATATGGGAGAATCAAAAGGCCCGGCCCCCAAAATAAAATATCCACAGTAATAAATACTTGCTACTAAACCCGGTTAGTCTAGGAATAGATTATTGTACTCCCACACAGGAACAAGGGATACTCTGTTCAAACTTATTTATTAACCCCTTAACACCCCCCATACACAATCACACCAATAACAATTTAATACTAACTTTACCACACAATCTTACGTTAAAAGCCTTGGTCCACATAAGCAGGATACAAGGTTTACACTGGAAACAAGCTAGGGTAAAGCTCTACTATAACACGCTGGAGGTAGTCAGCTTAGGGTAAGGGACCACGTGTTTACACTGGGACCCCCGTTAGCATAACAGGTGAGAAAAATACATAAATACACTTCCTACACCCCAGGTATACTACTCTACACATAGAACGATAGGTATGCCAGACATATACAAAAATGAGTAATGGAGTACTTAACCAACTAAGTTACAGAAATAAAGAATTAAGAGGAAGGAGGAGAGCACGTCCGAACAGCACAGGCAGTCAGCAGAGAAGAGCGTCTCAGTCTCGAGCCCTGCAGCATGCGTGTGGTGCCGGGAAGAGCCCAATTGATCATACAGCTATACACATTAAAACATCTTCCCCTTATGCCTCATATTGCTACTTTCCTCATTCTACGGGTAGTTAAACTTATAACAATGTTACTTAATCCACAACAAGTTTAAGAGTCTAAATGCTTTGTGAGCAACACGAATAGTCGTACTTCTGGCAGGGATGATTACAAACAGCTTCAGCTCTCTATGCGTGCCCTGCCATATTGTCGTTAATAAGCTCAATTTTGACCTCTGGTTTCCATCTAAAGAACCCAGAGTCGTAACACTCCTCCCCCCTTCAGAGAAAAAAAAATGTGACTACTAGAATAGTAGTCATATTTTTTTGTAAGAGTATACAGAATAAAATGGACATCCATGACATAATAGAAAATCAACCAAACAACAATTTCTCTGTCAAAAAAAAAATTACAAGGGAATTCTCTGAAAGAAAAAACATACACCAAAAAAAAAACAAAAAAAAAAACAAAAGGAAGTAAATAAATTGGACACGGGATATTTAATGTCACAGGAGAACCTAAAAAAAAAAATAACTAAAGCATGACATTTGGTATGGCTTCCTGCGGCTCAGATGAATGTTACTCAGGCAAGCGGGACAGAGCGTCGGCTATCACGTTGAGCCGGCCCGGTAGGTGGATAATAGATAGATTAAAGTCCTGTAGGTACAATGCCCACCTGAGGATGCGCTTATTTTTCTGCTTCATCTGATTCATGAAAACTAATGGGTTATGGTCCGTGTACACTTTTACTATATTACCTGTGAGGTACACTTCGAACTTTTTGCAAGTTAGCACTAGCGCCAACGCCTCTTTTTCTATCACCGAATAATTGCGCTGTGCCTTGTCAAATTTCACAGAGTAATAATATACTGGGTGTTCCACTTTATCATCCCCAGTTTGCAACAACACTGCACCAGCACCCGAGTCAGACGCGTCAACTTGAATTTTAAACGGACGGTCGAACCTTGGACTAGCAAGCACTGGGGCGGAAGCTAAGATCAATTTCAAGTTTTTAAATGCCTCTGCACAGTCCGATGACCACTTAAATTTAACGGCCTTCCGCAACAAATCTGTGAGAGGAGTGGCCACACTGGAAAAGTTCTGACAAAAGCGTCGGTAGTACGCACACATACCAATAAATCGTTGAATGTCCTTTTTAGACCTGAGCACTGGATAGTCCAGAATAGCACTAATTTTGTCTTGTCGAGGTAACACTTTTCCTTGGCCCACTTCATAACCGAGGTACGTCACTGTGCCTTGGCCAAAATGACACTTTTTAGCATTTAAGGTTAGATTTGCATGTTTCAACACTGTGAACAACTGGCGTAACCTAGCTATGTGGTCAGCCCAATTAATATCAAAGAGCACAATATCATCTAAATACGCCCGACAATTTGGCACATTAGCGAGCAAAGAGTTCATTAGCCTCTGGAACGTGGCAGGGGCATTACGCAAGCCGAATGGTAACACTTGATACTCAAACACACCCTCGGGTGTCACAAACGCCGTTAGTTGTTTAGCACGTTCAGTGAGAGGGATTTGATAGTACCCTCTCGAGAGATCGAATTTAGATACATACGTGGCGTTCCCGATTTCGTCGATACAGTCCTCGAGACGTGGCAACGGATAGGCGTCCACTATGGTCACCTTGTTGAGCTGCCGATAATCGGTGCATAATCGCCAGGAGCCATCTGGTTTGGGGACCAAAAGGCAGGGCGAGCACCAAGAGCCCTGGCTCGGCCTGATGAGGCCGTGCTGGAGCAAGAAGTCGACCTCCTTACGGACGATGGCCTTCTTTTCCGGACTCATCCGATAGGGTTGAAGGCGAATGGGGGTGTAGTCCGTCAACTCGACATCATGGTAAATGGCATCAGTCTGGGTCGGGACCTCCCCGAACAGACTGGAGAATTCGTCAAGCAACGACTGCACCTCGTCACGTTGGGACATCTGCAAATGGGACAGTCCCTCCTCCACAGCATTCACAGAACTAGAATTATTGAGAATGAGATTAGTTGGGTCCCCAGAACAATCATCCCCTCCCTCACTGGAAATGGAAACATTGGTTAGTGCAATGGGCCTGGGGCCCTGGAACTTCTTCAGCCGATTCACGTGTACGAGCATTACCTGTTTACGCTTATCAGAGTGTCTCACTTTGTACGTGAGGTCCCCAGTCTTCTCTGTCACAATGTAGGGGCCCTCGTACTTGTGGGACATAGTGCTCCCCAGTCGAGGCTTTAGTACCAGGACAGGGTCACCGGGCTGAAATACCCGCAACTTAGCCTTGGCATCGTTCCGTTCTTTCATATTTCTTGGACCTTCCCAAGATACTTTAGTGCAGCAGCCTTGCAGTCCTTGAGTCTCTGGTGGTGTTGCGCAAAGAAAGCCGAACCTTCGGTTAACGTTACGTTCCCTAACAGATTCTCCTGTAACATTTGCAAGGGTCCACGAACTTTATGGCCAAAGACTAACTCAAAAGGAGAGCAACCCAGTGAACTTTGCAAACCCTCCCTAGCAGCAAACAAAACATACGGCAAGTTCTCGTCCCAGAAGGTATGGGAACTCTCGCACGATGTCTTCAACATCTGCTTCAGAGTTAGATGGAACCTTTCAATGACCCCCTGACTCTGTGGATGGTATGGGCTGGAAACCTTATGAGTTATTCCATGGTCCTTACAAAATTGTTCAAAAATATCAGACTTAAAGTTAGTACCATTGTCAGTCTGCACAACCCGAGGCAGTCCAAAAGTGGAAAAAAATTGCAACATACGAGCAACAACAGTCTTTGCTCGGATGTTCCTTACAGCAAAAGCCTCTGGGTAACGAGTCGTGATACACATCATCGTAATTAGATAAATATTACCAGACTTAGTTCTAGGTAATGGACCAACACAGTCCATTACCACATGAGAAATGGTTCCTCCGGCACGACAATAGGCTTAAGAGGAGCTTTAGGTGGAGTCGTGGTTGGTTTCCAACAAGTTGACATGCAATACATGCATTACAAAATTTTGCCACATCGCTTTTCAGCTTGGGCCAGAAAAAGTACTTGCAGATTTTGTGATACGTAATATTAATGCCTTGATGTCCCCCATAGGATCATCATGGGCAGCTGACAAAATCTCTCTTCTCTATGCAGCAGGTCAACATAACCTGGTGGACTACCTCCCCATCATTTGACAAGGGAGCACTCTGAGGTCTCCATTTTTCATCAAATCAACGATCATTGTAGTAGTACCCAGTTGCGTCGTCTACAATTCCTCCCTAGAGACGGCTGTCTCGTGACAATCTGCAAGACTGGGGTCAGCTTTTGTAACTCACTCAAGGAGGCATCCAGGCCTTGGTCAGATGCCATTGGCCGAGGCTCAACAGTGTTCTCCACCTCCCCACTACTCTCGGTAGGCGGGGGTGGCAGGCTCTCACAATGTCCTCGGCCCGTCATCGAGTCGGGCCATGAAATGTGTCCGCAAGGTCCACTGGGCTTTCACCACTCGGAAGGTCCCTCGTGTCCTTGGGATTTACCACCTTGGCAAGCACAGGGCTGCCCTTACATTTAAGTCCCATAGACCTAGTCACCACGCACGCAGGGTACACAACATTATCCTCTGCGGTGGGTGAATCCAGGCAAACCTTTGGGGTAGGCAACATAACAGGCAGTCTGGAGTCCCCTACCTTATCCCCGGCTAAATCATTACCAATATTACATCAACATTAGGGAAAGGTAGGTACGAAGTGACTCCGACTGTACAAATAACCTTGTGGAAATCAGATTCCAGGGGTAACCTTACGGAGGGGTACTGCTCGAGTATCACTAGTGACACCCTCGACCAGTACCACCTCTCCAGTGTCGAGAGTATTGGCACTTGCAAAGCACTCTCTAAAATTAAGTCTGGATGGCACCGGTGTCTCGGAAGATCACCACGTCCCTCCAGGAAGAAACCTCAGACAAAAGTAGTCTCCCTTTCGATAAGAATGGGGTAAGCAGGTCCAACCACTGTGGGTGGGAGTCTTACTCCTAACCCTTCAGAAGCCTCAAGCCCTGTGTCACAACGAGAGCATTGGGTCTTTTTCCGGGTACAGTTGCCAACAAACGGCTAATATGGTGGGTTGAACTTTTACAAGACCACAGAAACGTCGGGGAGAAGAGACATACTAACGAATTACCTTCGGTTCACTCTTTAGTGTCGTGGGGGTAACAATTAACAGGGTTAGTTATGTCTGAAACAGAAGGGCATTAGGTGAAGGTTTAGAATGAGCTGGTCTGGACTGCTGTGGTATAAGTTTTGTTACTCTGTGGGGTAAAATTATTTTTATGGGCCTTTTGCCCGCCAACTGGTAGTTTCTGCCATCTTGGCCAAGTCCCCTATTTAGAATTTAACTCTACCCTACCTCTAAGGTATGCGAAATAATTCTGGCATACTATCTATAAAGTGTTCTACTAAGACTACATTTCTGAGTGCCTGGTATGTTTCGGCTTTAGCCGAGCGAATCCATTTATCAAACAATCTAATTGCTCATTGGCAAATTCAGTGAACGGTGGGTTGTGAGGCCTAAGGTTGCGATAAGTTTGCGGTGAGCTTCAGGAGTAATTTCGTACGCCCTCAAAATTCTTTCCCTGACTTCATCATATACAAAAACACTCGTCGTCAGGCATATTAATAAAAATATCTTGTGCTTTACCCTAAGCCGCCCCTGCAAGATTTTCACCCACTCTTCCCTTGGCCAGTCATGGACATGGCTAGTCTCTGAAAATGGTTAAAAAATCTTTCAGGGTCTGACTCTGAAAATTCAGGCAAGTTGTGTTTTTATCAGAATGTCTGGAGTTCGAGTCCCCAGTAGGTGGTACCATTCTTGCCGCCTATTTTGAGCCTTTGCTTTCCACTTTAGCATTTGTTCTGCTACTTGGCCTCTTGCTTGCCAGTCTTAACTTGGCTAGTGTTAATTCTAATTCTATATTTCTACTACTGCATTCCCCTGAATTGGGTCGCATAAATTGTATCACTTGGCACTAGTTCCTGGTCTATACAATGCCGTAAAATTTCATTCATCAAATCCACTTTCTATCTGCGTCATTTAATTCTAGGCCAAATTCCTTGCCTAACAATATTAAATTTGCTTTGTTGAGCTTTTTATCTCTATCACTGAAGGGTTCATTGCCAGTTCCTGCATTTCAGATGACATGACTAAAATTTTTAGCTCTAGCCACAGATAAAAAATAAAAATTAAAAATTGGAGGAGGTAATCATAGCGTCGTCTGCTGTGTGATTTCTCATGCCGTGTATGGTGGGCCACTGTACTGTTTGAACACAAGGTTATCTTGGGTTATCTTGAGATGATTTTGAGGCTTTAGTGTCCCCGCGGCCCAGTCCCTCGACCAGGCCTCCACCCCCAGGAAGCACCCGTGACAGCTGACTAACACCCAGGTAC
>WNGS01168152.1:75494-96700 GCA_020271785.1 Procambarus virginalis | reverse complement strand
ATCGAAATCTTCTGTCCCATATCCAACAAATCAGCACATTGATCATATTATTGCAGTATTACACAGCAAATCTTGCAAAAAAAAACTCCTAAATAGCACCTGCTTATCAGTTTACAACCAAAATGTTAGGTCACTTGGTAAACATTTTGATGATATAAATGCACTACTCACAGCACTAGGTACTAAATTATCATTCATCATTTTAACAGAAACTGGCTAAGTAATGACTATACCCAACTCTACAATTTAGCTGGTTATAAAGCCATTCATAACTGCAGGCCTAATAAAAAAGGAGGTGGCACAGCAATATATTACAAAGATACCTTCATCTGCAATAGTGTCATTAGTGATAGAGACGACTATTGTGAATATACCTTTGCCAAGTTCTCCAGTAAATCCCTTAAATCCTCCCTGACTATCGGTGCCATCTATAGATTTCCTAATACCAACATAGCTTCATTCAGACAACGTAAGGAATTATAAATAACAATCTCAACAAAAATCACATCATTCTGGGAGGTGATTTCAATATTGACCTGGGTCTTCAAAACAACCCTCAAGTTGACTATTCCGTAACAGCATGCACTCCTGTATGCTAATCCCCACAATCACCAAGCCCACCCGAGTCACTCAAACATCTGCCACTACCCTGGATCACTTATGGACTAATATAACAGCTCCCCTTACATCTGGGTAATTTATGACAGAACAACTGACCACTATCCTACCTTCCTCATAGCAAACATGGACACAACACCACCAGAAAGCAAGAAACTCTCATTCAGGCTACACAGTGAATCAGCTTAGGCAATCTCTCTAATGCACTTCACAATATTAACTGGGAATCTGAATTTAATAATACACAGGATATAAACTCATTAACTAACCTCTTTCTCTCCAAAACTCTAAGCCTCTACAACACTCACTGTCCCCTCCTTACCAAACAAGTAACTGATAAAAGAAAAAATAACCCGTGGCTCACAAGTGGCATAATTAAATCAATCACAAAAAAAACATGAATATGAAAAGAAATTTAGGATTGGCCTAGTTACAAAGGAAGTAGTTAAAAGGTACTCATCAGTGCTTACCAGTATCATAAGAAAAGCTAAACTTTCATTATGAGACTAGATTCAAAGAAGCAAAAGGCAACATGAAAAGCACATGGAATACCATCTCTAATATCCTAGGAACTAAACAACACTCCACAACCAGATAACACTCTCTAAGGATGGCCTTACACCGTCATCTGATTTAGAAATGGCGAATGAATTTAATAGCTTCTTTTCATCGGTTGGTGCTAACCTTGCCAGTAAAATCCCACAGACTCAGACACATATCAACACATCTCTCAGGCAGCTATCCAAACTCTCTTCTCCTTTCACCAGTCAGCCCGACAGATGTTGTGTCCATCATACACTCACTAAAAACAAAGCTGGGAACATCAGTGAAATCCCATCCATTGTATACAAGAGCGCCTCCCATGCCCTTGCGCCACCTATAGCTCTGCTGTTCAACAAATCCCTTGAGTGTCATACCTTCCCTGATATCCTTAAAAAAGCAAGAGTAACGCCAGTTCATAAAGGAGGTAATCCGGCAGACAAACAATTATAGACCAATATCAAACCTACCATACTATCAAAAATATTTGAAAAAATTATCTACAAACAGCTCTACTCCTATCTCGTAAAATTCGACATTCTTAGCCCCTGTCAGTTTGGCTTCCGCTCCCAAAAGAGTACCAACGATGCAATTATTAGTCTCCTTGATATAATTTACTCAGCCCTTGACAAAAATGAGTTTCCGATTGGACTCTTCATTGACCTGAGAAAGGCCTTTGATACTGTTAATCACAATTACCTCTTACGTAAACTCCATCATTATGGAATCCGAGGCCATGCACTGGACTATATCCAATCCTATCTTAGTGATAGACACCAATGTGTAGCCATCAATAATATAACCTCTCCCACTCTACCAATAACCGTTGGAGTGCCACAGGGCAGCATCTTGGGACCTCTCCTATTTCTTATATACATCAATGATCTGCCTAATGTCTCTAACATTCTGAAACCTATTTTGTTTGCTGATGATACTACCCTCATCTACTCTAACCCCAACCCACATACACTAAATAATGTTGTTAATAATGAACTAAAAAAAGTCCACTTATGGATGTCAACCAACAAACTAACATTAACATAGAAAAGACCTACTACATCTTATTTGGAAGCAAATCTACAAATGCAATTCAGCTTCAGATAGACAATGTAAACATTAGCAATAAAAATGATGGAAAGTTTCTTGGCCTATTCCTAGACAAGAGACTCAACTTCAGTACCCACATACAACACATAACTAAGAAAGTCTCTAAAACAGTTGGTATACTCTCCAAAATCAGATATTATGTACCTAACTCTGCTCTCATCTCTCTATATTATGCACTAATCTATCCCTATCTTAATATGGTATCTGTGCATGGGGTTCAACCACTGCAAACCACCTCAAGTCCATCATCACCCAGCAAAAATCTGCTATCAGAATAATAACAAATTCTGCTTTCAGACAACACTCAGCCCCCTAAACATGCTAAACATAATCTCACTCCACAAATTCTCTTGTGTCAACTACATTTACAAAACCCTGTTCTTAAATGCAAATCCTGCTCTGAAACTCTCCTGGACAGATGTAATAGGACCCATTATCACCACACCAGAAATAAATATCTCTTTGATATCCCCAGAGTCAAACTTAATCTGTGTAAACACTCTATGCAAATAAAGGGACCCAGTCTATGGAACTCACTCCCTATTGAATTGAAAAGCTGTCCAACTTTTGCGTCATTCAAAACACATACTAAAAAGTACCTAATTCATCTTCATAGTTTTACCTTTTGCTTTAAATTGCACTGTATCTATTGCTACCCAATCTCCAATCTTTATGTACCCAATCCGAACATCTTTACCAGTGTGATCATTGCTGTCTTCTTATATGTGCTATCAATCTGTTGTATGGTGTCTATTAATCTTGTTTAAATTACCAATCAAGCTGTCAATGTAATCAATCAGAGCTTTAATATACCAATGTGCTTTAATATACTTACTAATCTCTCTCATCTCATTTTTTTTCTTGCAATGTATTTGTTATCATTTTATTAATTCTGCTAGAATTTACCTACTTAAAATTATCTGTTAGATTAAGGACCTGCCTGAAACGTTGCACGTACTAGTAGCTTTACAAGATTGTAAATACTATGCTATGTATTCTCACAAACCCAATGTACCTTCTTTTATATAAATAAATAAATACTACCATATTTGCAGAGAACATTCACACAGTTGTTTGATCAGTGTGAAGTTATGCCCTCGTATTCTTACCTTTGTACTACAGTGAGCATTAATCCCAGGCAATGTAAAGGACAGCTTGTAGTGACCGTAAACACATCTGGCCATAACAATGGTAGTCTGTTCTCCTATACTCGAAAATATTATTTAAAGTCATTATTTTATGTACTAGATATGCTTCTCCGGGTTATCTGGTTATGACAACATATTAAACGTACGGTAATGATCAACACCTTACTTCTATTATTGAAACTATCTTACTTATATTATTGAAACTATCTTAAAACATGAGGCCAAGACGTCTTCACTTACATGTTATGAAGTGTTTCTAAGCATTATCCATGGGTGTGTCCACCGCCAGTGGTCTGGCTCCAGGGTACCTGCGGCGATGGTGGTGATGGCGGGCTACCGTTCCCCACAATACCACATCATTGCTCTTAACAAGGCGTTACAAGTCAGTCAATTTCACTGACACATCAGTGCTGACTTCCTCAAGAAGCACCGTGGTGGACAAAAACACTATTATGATACCGGAGAGGACGGAGGAGCATCACATGCGCACCCCAGACCCACCATTACTCGCACCTAAACACTCCAACGGGGGTTTAGAAATGATCTGAATCCTTCTTCTCGGTAATGCTCCGTCGCTTATTTTACGTCATAAGGAGGCGGGTCTACTTGTGAAAGTTTGATAAAATTTTCCATATATGGAACAAATTATCTTGTATTTTCGTTGTTTCCAGTCTACTCGATTTTTTTTTGTCAAGAATAAAAGTTATCGTTTAAATTGTTTTGAAAGAAAGAATATCAACAGATATATTACTGGCAGCTAGAATTTAAGCTAAATATGTATATATATATATATGCCATAATTATCAAGACAATGGGCAAAACTACATTATTACTGTTATTATTATCAATATTAGGTAAAGCATTCTACTGATACTCTATTACATATGAAGGATTACCAGGAGTGCTGTCAGACCATCATGCATGTTGGCAGGTCTTTCCCCTCATTGACTTCATCACGCCCATGACGAGCGCCAATGGGGGCTCACCGCCACCACTTACCAAATTCATAATAAATTCATTTTGTTGCGGGGATATGTTGTTGTTATAGATTTATCTACTGGGAACAAAAAGTTCCAAGTAGTACGGGCTATGGTGAGCCCGTAGCTAGTGGACTTAACTGGCACAGGAGCGGGGCTGTAACTGCGGGGACAGACAGCCTGTGTATATATACACACCCATTTGTTGTTGTTATAGATTCAGCTACTCGGAACAAGTTCCACGTAGCACGGGCTATGATGAGCCCGTAACTTACCTGGCACAGGAGCTGGGCAAGAAGCACGGGCTATGGTTAGCCTCGTGGACAGGAGATGTCTCCCGTGATGCATACACACCCACTAATCTGCCAGAAAAGTATTACTGAGTCAGGTGCAGAATCCCATGTTGACCACTTGCGGTTGACCCAAAAATGTTGTGCCATTTATATGTTAGGAGTCCCCAAAAAATCAAAAGTCTCGTCTGAAACCTGTTTTTCCGTGTGTCTTCCCCTCACCAACTTCATTAGGTCTATGAAAGAGTCATGGAGGCCAACCCCCAACTCCTCTTTAGGTACCCAACCACTTGGGCTGGACGGTAGAGCGACGGTCTCGCTTCATACAGGTCGGCGTTCAATCCCCGACCGTCCAAGTGGTTGGGCACCATTCCTTTCCCCCAGTCCCATCCCAAATCCTTATCCTGACCCCTTCCCAGTGTTATATAGTTGTAATGGCTTGGCACTTTCCCCCCCCTGATAGTTCTTCTTCTAGGGGGACATAGAGATCAATCCTGACCCGCCATATCCATCTTCACTCCCCCCCCCTACACCCACCAGTCACCCTGTACAATTTAATGAGGCTAACCTAAAGCATCTGGCATACAACCTTATACAGACACAAAGAAATCCTATTTTTATAAATATAGATCCCTGATCAAAGGAGTGCATGAGGGTGGGTTTTCCCAAATATCTGAGTAATACAGTGTAATGAACAAATAATAATGTCTATGAACTCAATCCCAAACATTTCATCTCAGCCTCTTCTTAAAGGAGGGGCATAGCATGGGGTTCATCCCCAATTCCCCCTTTTCCCTCTTTGACTATCCCCTTACACCCACCAATAACCTGTAAAATTTAGTGAGACTAATCCAAAACATCTGGCCTCCAAACTTGGGACAGCTCTAATTCTCTCCTTTAAATGTGTATTGTATATATAACCGAAAATTAGGGACCATTCAAGCTATATATAACATCATATATATATGATGTTGAGACTGTCTTGCTGGCTCAACAGGCAAGGCAGCCTATTGAGCCCAACAGGAAAGACAGCCTATTGAACCCAACAGGCAAGGCAGCCTATTGAGCCCAACAGGCAAGGCAGCCTATTGAGCCCAACAGGCAAGGCAGCCTATTCATCCCAACAGGCAAGACGGCCTATTGAGCCCAACAGCTAAGGCAGCCTGTTGAGCCCAACAGACAAGACAACCTATTGAGCCCACCAGGCAAGACAGCCTATTGAGCCCAACAAGCAAGACAGCCTGTTGAGCCCAACAGGCAAGATAGCCTATTGAGCCCAACAGGCAAGACAGCCTGTTGAGCCCAACAGGCAAGACAGCCTGTTGAGCCCAACAGGCAAGGCAGCCTGTTGAGCCCAACAGGCAAGACAGAATATTGAGCCCAACAGGCAAGACAGCCTATTGAGCCTACGAGGCAAGACAGCCTATTGAGCCCAACTAGCAAAACAGCCCATTGAGCCCAAGAGGCAAGACAGCCTATTGAGCCCAACTGACAAGACAGCCTATTGAGCCCAACAGGCAAGACAGCCTATTGAGCCCAACAGGCAAGACAGCCTATTGAGCCCAACAGGCAAGACAGCCTATTGAGCCCAACAGGCAAGACAGCCTATTGAGCCTACAAGGCAAGACAGCCTATTGAGCCCAACTAGCAAGACAGCCCATTGAGCCCAAGAGGCAAGACAGCCTGTTAAGCTCAACAGGCAAGACAGTCTGTTGAGCCCAACAGGCAAGACAGCCTGTTGGGCCCAACAGGCAAGGCAGCCTGTTGAACCCAACAGGCAAGACAGTCTGTTGAGCCCAACAGGCAAGACAGCCTATTGAGCCCACGAGGCAAGACAGCCTATTGAGCCCACGAGGCAAGACAGCCTATTGAACCCAACAGACAAGACAGCCTATTGAGCTCAACAGGCAAGTCAGCCTGTTGAGCCCAATAGGCAAGACAGCCTGTTGAGCCCAACAGACAAGACAGCCTGTTGAGCCCAATAGGCAAGACAGGCTATTGAGTCTAAGAGACAAGACAGCCTATTGAGCCCAACAGGCAAGACAGAATATTGAGCCCAACAGGCAAGACAGCCTATTGAGCCTACGAGGCAAGACAGCCTACTGAGCCCAACTGGCAAGACAGCCCATTGAGCCCAAGAGGCAAGACAGCCTATTGAGCCCAACTGACAAGACAGCCTATTGAGCTCAACAGGCAAGACAGCCTATTGAGCCCAACAGGCAAGACAGCCTATTGAGCCCAACAGGCAAGACAGCCTATTGAGCCCAACAGGCAAGACAGCCTATTGAGCCCACGAGGCAAGACAGCCTATTGAGCCCAACAGACAAGACAGCTTATTGAGCCCAACAGGCAATACAGCCTGTTGAGGCGATGAGTCACAATAATGTGGCTGAAGTATGTTGACCAGACCACATACTAGAAGGTGAAGGGACGACGATGTTTCGGTCCGTCCTGGACCATTCTCAAGTCAATTGCACAATCGACTTGAAAATGGTCCAGGACAGACCGAAACGTCGTTGTCCCTTCACCTTATAGTGTGTGGTCTGGTGAACACAGCCTGTTGAGCCCAATGGGCAAGACAGCCTGTTGAGCACAATGGGCAAGACAGCTTGTTGAGCCCAATGGGCAAGTCAGCCTATTGAGCCCAACAGGCAAGACAGCCTATTGACTCCAACAGGCTCTCTTGCCTGTCTGTCTGTCTAGCCTGACCACTTATCTTGCTAGATGATAGGTACCTTAGATGTTGAAGTACTTGTACCACTCGAACATTCCACTTTATCACACATTTTTGTTCACATTTTTATTTGGACAAACCCCAAAACAAATAAGAAGCATATCCAGATAAGGGGTGTCCTTTATTTATTTATAAATAAATTTGTACTTTATTTATAACTAAATTGTTTATACCATTGCATATGAAGAATGAAAGTACAGCTCATTATACTGTATTCCATATGGGTAAGAAAACCACCAACTGTCTCATGAAGACTTGTACTGACACTAAATGAAATGCCTTGATATAGACAACTGTCAACAGGAGAGCTTCTTCATCATTGGTCCATTAACCGGGGCAAAATAAATAAACAATAATTTAGATTTCTTAATTATCTACTGCACTCTTTGCTTATATTAATGAATAATTTTGCTGAAATTCAAAGAATAAGCTAATTGGCTATCTGTTTCAAGTGTTCTAGATCTGTCAGTCTGGATAAATGGTAATCTACAAATATCAGTATCAGCACTAACTTGATAGTTATGCTTGTTGCTTAATTATCTTAATAATATGTACTGCATACATATGCTGTACATTTTGAGTGTTCCACTTCATTCAATACTTTCTTTCAAAGAAATACTTCATTCACCACAGTACTTTAGAAATGTCTTTAATATGTATACAATATACCCTTCCTCACAGGCCCTGAGGATTTATTCTAGTGTTCCCTGCCTTTTTGGGAAGATACAATCATGTTACTGTATATGATTTGATGATTTTGTCTTGAGAGAAGCAACTGGGCAAAGCAAAATTTCACCTTGAATGTTCATGCTTCACTAAAAGTCTACTGTACATTAGTTGGCCAGACACTTGTTACAGGAAACCATACTGTGCACAACTGTAATGGGTATTGACCGACTTTTTATTTTTTATTTTTAAGACCAGCTTCTATAAGGGGTTTGAATATTAATAGTTTGGAGACGGCTTTCAAATGATATAGCATAATTTAGAATTGTCAATTGTTGGAATTTTTTTATTTTGTTTAAATAGAATAAAGAGATTAGGAAGTAAAACTACAAAATACTGAAAATACATATATATTTGAGAATATTCTTGGATATCATATATATATTTGAAGCACATAATTTGAAAAAATATTAGACTACTGTATTTATGAAAATGTTTCAAAACTAATGGGAATGATTTGGGACAACCAGGAACTGGCACTCTGATGCCTTGGATGACAAAATAATAGGTCATATCTTCTTCATATTTTAAAGGGATAAGTATGTAATAATTCACAATTCATTTTGTTAGAGACAGGCAACCTGTGTATGTATACATGTTAGGCTTATATTAAGGCTTCCCAAGGTCGAACTACTGACCCTTCCCAAGATGTAACTCCTCAACAGTTGACTAACTCCTGGGTACCTATTTATTGCTAGGAGAACACAAGCATTAAGTGATAGTAAACGTGCCCAACCATCCCTGTCATATGCTTGGGATTCGAACTCAAGATTCCTAATTGTGAGTTGAGAAAGAGACTAACTGTATTACTGAGACCCTAAATATCAGCATCATTAGTTAAGGCTTTTATATACAACTAATAAAAATATTAAATGATATGTACTTTAACAAAATTAAAAACCTTTTAGGGACAAAGCAATTACAGTTTGAATTCCCAATAACTCCTCAATGCTAACAATAACAAGTCACTACTGTACTTGTATTTCACAATATTGAGTAGTGTGTCTTTACAGAAGAGATAAATATTTAACTGAAATTAATGATTAACCTTTCTTAGCAACAAAATATTTAATTTTCAACTGATAATTAAACGATGGTAACCTAGAAACCTTGAAGAATTTAACCTATAGCAATAACCTTTACACAGTACAGTACTGACAAACTTAGACAAAGATAAATAAAATATAATTAGTTCTCTCCAAATTATCACAATGAAATGATTTTGTGTGTACAGATTTTTGTATATACTGTACAGTAAATCATATAGCAGAAAAATATTTTAATTTTAAAATTGCTACAGTACTGTAGCATTTTTTAATTACTATGAATTAGAAAGAATGTTCTCTACATAGCTGGCGGGTTAATTAGAATGGGTGACATGAATATTATTCACTATAATATGTCATCAAAGTTTTATCTTGCTAACAATTCCTTGAAGCAGTGATATGCAAACTGTATTTGCTATTGTTCTCCATGATACATTCGGTATGCCACCATATCAATCATAAGAGAAGTATGTAACAAATATGATGAAGTTGCATAATGTAATCACTACCCTAAGTGAATTTGTTGACACCTTCATGATTTAATAGCCACAACTTGACTTTTTGTAGTTTCCCTCCATGGTATAAGCCCATGCTGTTGGAACGGACAACTCTGTGGCAGGGAACAATTATGGCATTTGGGTTGTTGCGCATAGCTGAGCCAACAGCCCTCACAGCACCTGTTGTGGAATACAATTATTTATTATTTATAATAAGGCTTTTATAATTTCATTTAATTATTATTATCTCAAGGAAATCAAGCATTTAAGTATGTAGAAACACTTTTCTGGTGAGCCCAAAGAAGCTCCCTGAGCTTAGCTGTGGTAGGACCAAGTCTTAGCTAAACACACCAGGCCTCTGAGACCTGTGCTTAACATAGAGGCCAAGACCAGAATCTAACTCACTCTGCAAGGCGAGGAGAGGTCAGGAATTGAAGAAAATTGAGAAAACACACTAGTGAGTATAGATGCATGAAAATGAGTGCTTGAATGAAATTCTTATGTTCTTATATTTTTATGGAAGGCATTTAGGACAGTAGGCATTTAGGACAGTAGGTATTTAGGACAGTAAGTATTTAGGACAGTAGGTATTTAGGACAGTAGACATTTAGAAAATTAGAATAAAGATAGCTGCAGAAAACCATCCATCCAAATGAAACATCTATCCAACTTCAAAGAAAACAGAAAGATGGCCAAGGATTGTGTGTGGGAACCAAGACAATTGTTAGAGGCCACAGGCAGAAGAAGAAAGCTCCAGTCAATAACAGGATTTAACCCAAAAGCCTGCAAACCGCAGTCAAATGGCAGCTTAGCACACACAAGCAGGACACCAAAGCCCAAGAATCCCAACCAAAGAACATGATCCAGCACCAACTCATCAGACACTGGGGTCGTTGCATGGGTTGCCACCTTGAAGTGAATGAGAGTAACGGAGTGTTGATCAAACAGCAATAACAAGGGGTTACAAATGTTTCCAAGTATTTCCTATTTCTGGAATGTTGCATTTCTCTGGTGGGGTTTCATTCAGTTCTGTGGCATTTATTGACCCCTCATAGTCTCTTTGGGGAACTAGTTTTTTTGGCTCTGGTTCCAATAAGTATTTAAGTCATCGATTATATTTATTGGATTGGTGTTTCCCTGAAGGCTTTAATGGATCTAAGTTGTAGCATTAGGAAGCTAACAAAGGGACCCTCTAAGAAAACTTGCTACATTCCTTAGTATCAAAAGGAAACACCAGTTTTATAACTATCCATTTGCAATATTGGTTTCAAGTCAATATGATGAGGCATTATCAAGATATTGAAAGAAAAATGCAGAAAGAAAAGAAAATTAGTTTCCCTACCTAATGAGCCCATATTTGTTAAAACTTAGGTCTATTTTTCACCTGGATTCTTCAACATCGTTGCAAGAGCCCCATAAGTGATTACTTCTCCTGGACCAACAGTATCTGCAAGAATTTGCCAAACTCGAGTATGGAATCCTGTAAATTTTGAGAAATATGTGATAAATTATAATTCTTTTCTTTTGTTCAGTTGAAGAGATATGAATGGGTGCATAAAATATATCAAGCATGGGTATTATCTATGAACTCACCAGGGCTTAACTGCTTGAAACAACATATGTCTGGCCTTGGCACATTAATTAGAAGTTTTGGGCTCGTGAAATATACCTGAAGCCACTTAAGACATTGCTGTATAATTTCTGGTTCATTTTCCAAGTCACGTCTCAGCAACTGCACCTTTGTTCTGTGAGATAAGTTTATTTTACTAAAACAAAACAAAAATATTCTCAGTTCTGTAAAATATATTAATAATTTATTTAATAGCACTTTCACTTATTAATTAGTGAACTATATATGATACAATTAGATGAATGTGTAGATATAGTGAACTACAATGCCTACCTTTTATTAGGGGAAAAATTGTCATCAGTTATGTTCTCATCAAGTTTCATTGCATGAAGGCCAGTAGAGCAAGATGTAACATTAATAACACCAAGTGGAGAGGAAAAGCAATAGTCCACTCCTGGGGACCCACAACAGCTTAGCTTCTGCATGTTTAGCACTTTGCTGACATCTGAGAAGCAAAAATAATAAGTCACTTACACAAGCCATCATCCAGTATATAACTGACACTCCCCCGATGCCAGCCACAGGTGTCTTATTGACACATTCCTGACACTCATCTGACACCAGTGTGTCACTGACACATTCTTGACATCACCAGCCACCAGTGTCTCACTGACACATTCTTGACACTCATCTGACACCAGTGTGTCACTGACACATTCTTGACACTCACCAGCCACAGTGTCTCACTGACACATTCTTGACACTCATCTGACCCAGTGTGTCACTGAACATCCTTGACACTCACCAGCCACCAGTGTCTCACTGACACATTCCTGACACCAGCCACCAGTGTGTCACAGACACATTTCCGCACCATCAGACACCAGTGTGTCACTGACACATTCCTGACACTCACCAGCCACTAGTGTGTCACTGACACATTCCTGACACTCACCAGCCACCAGTGTGTCACTGACACATTCCTGACACCAGCCACCAGTGTGTCACAGACACATTTCCGACATCACACACCAGTGTGTCACTGACACATCCTGACACTCACCCGCCACTAGTGTGTCACTGACACATTCCTGACACTCACCAGCCACCAGTGTCTCACTGACACTTCCTGACACCAGCCACCAGTGTGTCACAGACACATTTCCGACACTCATCAGACACCAGTGTGTCACTGACACATTCCTGACACTCACCAGCCACCAGTGTGTCACAGACACATTCCTGACACTCACCAGCCACCTGTGTCACAGACACATTTCCGACACTCATCAGACACCAGTGTGTCACTGACACATTCCTGACACTCACCAGCCACCAGTGTGTCACTGACACATTCCTGACACTCACCACCCACCAGTGTCACTGACACTCACCGCCACCAGTGTGTCACTGACACATTCCTGACACTCACCCGCCACCAGTGTGTCACTGACACATTCCTGACACTCTCCAGACACCAGTGTGTCACTGACACATTCCTGACACTCACTTGACACCAACAAAAGTGTGTCTCAGACAGTTGAGAGGCGGGACCAAAGAGCCAGAGCTCAACCCCCGCAAGCACAACTAGGTGAGTACTCCCCGGCACCAACAGTGTCACTGAGAGACACTTGGTAATTTAGTATCACGCAGCCGCTTTCAATAAAATACAAAAACCGAGATGCAGTATATTTATAATTATTTCCCTCGATTATATATATTATCAAGTGTTTAGGTACTATGAAGATGTATATATAAAGCGTATATATGGTATAAGAGGCAAGGGGGAAGAAAGTCGTGTGGTTTAGAAGAGCCGCATGTAAACAGTGAGAGCAGTCAGGGGCGACACACCTAGTTTACCTCGCCGTCATCTGCCTCGCTTCTACTCCTATTTAACCTCTTTTTCTCTACTCACCTACAGTTTAGACTTCTCTTTTTTTTGTTACCCCCCACCCCCAAGTTTTGGCGTTAGGATCTGCGAGAGTGGAGTCTGTAAGTAGGAAATGGTGTGCATTTTTCGCTATTGAAGAGCCATCTCAATGTGATCAATCATGATTAATTTACAATGATATACGTTTGTGATGATCACAAACAAGTCATGCAGCTTTAACAATTTGGCCCTTCTTCAGTTTATATTTCCTATATTCACTTTCATTTGCAGTGTATGTCAATGTGGTGTAAATGTGGATGTGTATTGTCTGCCAGAAATTGACAAAGGCAGAAATGCTTGCTGGTCTTGTGGTCTGGCCATTTATCATTAGAGGCTATTGTAATATAAGATTCAGATGTTGTTTGTCTTTCACGGTATTTGCTTTTATCTTTTTAGATACACACCATTTCTTTAAAGGTTTGAGATAAGTAAGATTAGGTATTTATGTTTGTCATTTCACCTCTTTCTCAATTCAGTCCTCACCTAAAATAAATATGTAATAATTTAACCCAGCCTAGTATTAACACAACCCAAGGTAACCATCATTATCTAACATATGTAGAAATGTTTTATAAACGTATGGCTTACTGGAGAGGGCAGTTAAAATTTGAATATCAATACCTCTGTAATTGCTTGTATTTTGAGATATGTTTGCATGTTGGACTAGTGATTTATTCCTCCATTTTTATTTCCTTGTAGTCCTTGTATTATTTTGATTTCTAAACCTTGACATTACCATTACATTACCAAACTATTCACTACCATGTAGTGAATAGTTTTTTTGTACTCTTTGTTTTTCTCAAACAAGACTCAAGGGAACTACAGCACCAGAGGAAATTAGGTCTCATAGGTATAGATAACTGGTAAAGGTGTAGATAGTAGTCAAGCTAATGTGTTACAATCTCATTACTATTTTCAGCAAAACTTTGCAGGTGGCTGTGACTGGTCACCAAAAGAAGGAAAGATGTCCCAAGAGTCAGAGGAAGTATCACCTAAAATCAGAGTGAAGAATATGATGAACCTGCAGTTGAATCTGATCCTGAGGAAGAATCCAGAGGTATTTATGAAACTTAAAAGCTGACATAAAATTTGGTAAAAAATAGTTACCTGTTGGGTACAGTGTTCTATAAGTACACAGGTTTCATAGTGGGAGTTTTCCCAGCCTTCCCACTCAATTGTTTTGTTAGGTAAGATCCTACTGGTTTCATGGTTAGAATAATCGGAACGAATCGAATAATCGGAATAATAATTAGAACGACCGGAGCCGGTCGGCCGAGCGGACAGTACGCTGGACTTGTGATCCTGTGGTCCTGGGTTCGATCCCAGGCACCGGCGAGAAACAATGGGCAGAGTTTCTTTCACCCTATGCCCCTGTTACCTAGCAGTAAAATAGGTACCTGGGTGTTAGTCGGCTGTCACAGGCTGCTTCCTGGGGGTGGAGGCCTGGTCGAGGACCGGGCTGCGGGGACACTAAAAAGCCCCGAAATCATCTCAAGATAACCTCAAGATAACCAGCACAGCAGGTCAACGTTCCATACTAATGCGGCAGCCAGGGCAGGTCAATGTCCCATGCTGGTACAGCCATCAGGACACGTCAATGTCCCATACTGGTGCAGCAGGCAGGGTAGGTCAATGTTCCATACTGGTGCAGCAGTCAGGGTAGGTCAATGTTCCATACTGGTGTAGCAGTCAGGGTAGGTCAATGTCCCATTCTGGTGCAGCAGTCAGGGTAGGTCAAAATCACATCTATATATATTGGCACAGCAGTCAGGGTAGGGCAACATCCCATACTAGCACTGCAGCTAGGGCAGGTCCAAACATAGTGAGAAGCTTTGTATCCAAAAGCATGATACTTACTGCTTTTTCTCATTCTCGTATCAGATACTATATAGATAAAACGTCACAGTGTCATGTCATCCTTTACAGACTATATATAAATCAGCATGAAAATTACCTCTGTGAAAGAGAGAAAAGCTATAAGCAGATATAAATAAAGTCTTCAACCTAACAGCTGAAAATAACATAATTCTAATAGTGATAAATTCCAGTACTACCATATACTGTAATTTACTTCAGTACAGTATTACCATATACAATCAACATCGCTTAATTTTCTACATATTTTCTTCCTTCATTTAACTACCACCACCAACTCGACAATCACCAACTTATTCTCTTTTCACCAGCCTGAACTTATACATAGGCCTTTACCTGTCACAACAATCTGCATATCTTACACTCTCTGAGCTCATTAGAGTTCTGTATATACCATGCACTCATTATATCCCCAGCACACATTACACAACCCTGTAATCATTGCACCTCTTGTACTCCTAACACCATGTTCATAAAGTGTCCCAGTGGTACTGTCGGGTTTGTTCTCGACGCACAATTGAGAATTCCGGGTTCGAATCCCAGGCGGAACAGAAATGGTTGGGCACATTTACTTTCACCTAATACAGTACCTCTGTTCACCTGGCAGTGAGTAGGTACTCAGGAGTTAGTCAGCTTGTTGTGGGGGTTGCATTCTGGGTTGGGTCAGTAATTCAGCCTGGGGGGAAGGGTACAACCTCAATGAAAGCCAAATGTGTATGAATACACTCTGGCTTCCTGTCCCCTGACACAATGAACTATGAATTATAACGTGAGATAAACTGGCCTGGAGATACCTGTCTCAGTTGCCTTTATGTGATTAAAAACACGTACTGTATATTTATAAAGGGGACTGAATTCATATTTTCTCCAGCCGACGCAGATGAGGGTGAAACGGAGGATCTTGTCATCCTTGACCCCAATGCAGTGGTGAGTTAAATTTTTTATCACTTGTATATTCACTTACATCCTGTGAACATCCAATTTTAATATATAAAAGTGTTTAAAAGATACTGTACACTTGAATCAATGCAAGTGCAGTACGGTATTCATTCACTTTCTTGCCTAAGTTTATGATACATGAATTTTTATTAATTATCTATTAGAAATTTTGTATTTGTTCCAAGACCAATATTTTGACTACATAAAAATAAAATAAAGTAAGCTTTATTCAATGCTTAATTTTTTTGTCACATACAGTACTTTAAGTTCAGACACAAGTCCTTGCTTTTTACTGTTATAGGATGTTACTTATAGCTCATCATTAGTGCAGTACTGTATATATTTTTTAAATTAAACAAGGTTCATTACTAACTGAAATAATACTTTCAATATCATTTCAGGAGGTAGATCTGAATCACCGTCGCATTGCCAAGATAGAAAATCTGGAGTCGCTGACGTGTGTAGAGACGCTTTGTTTGCGATGGAATCTTATAAAAAAAATTGAAAATCTTCATACGCTTACCATGCTCAAAGAGTTGGAACTGTATGATAATCAAATTCACGTTATTGAAAATCTATCTGCACTAGTCAATCTTGAGTATGCTGATATTTTATGTCTTTTGTTATACCAATAGCATATAAGGCTTTTATCCTGTGTACATTTCAGGGGAATAGATTTTTACTGGGTTTGAGATAGAATTAGCAGGCTTAGATAGTTATTGTAACTAACATTAAATACTGTACTGTGCTATGATAGAGATGGTAAGGTTAATGTCACTTCTGTCATTGAGTAGGTTCACTGGTGGACTGGATAACTTTGAAGTACAGTACTAGTTTTATGCATTAGTCTGATGCTTTTATTGCTGTATAATAATTATATATGGGTAGAATTATCTATACAGTATGTGCATTCACTCCTATATGTCTTTCTTGTACCATATAATAGATGAGGAATATACAGTATTAAAATAATTTCAGTATTGTAATAAAATTCCAATAAAAGCTGTCACTCAGTATAATAATGAAACAAGTCATTTAGAGGCAATCAGCATATAATTAATTGATATAGTGACCAAGAAGTGTTTGGCTGGAATTATTTCAACAAAAAATTGGAGAAAAGAAAACTGATAATTATGTAGTAAATTTCTTGATTATATAAAACATTAGAAATGGAGCTTTAGTGTTCTAAATTTTAACTGGAATATTTGGATTTAATGTTTAAAAGTTTCTAAGCACGCCTTTATTATTATACAGTATATACTATATTGTATGTTAAATTTAATCTATAAATCTATCAAATTACAGGGTAGCATTCTTCACTTAGTCATATGAAGTACTTGATGCATGTCTTTAACCTTCTTTACCTTCCTTGGTTCCCCATTTCCCTCTAGACTGATATCTCACCATCCCATGACAGAAAATGGGGGTAATAATGATACAGTGGGATATTCATCAACATAAAACTAGGAGGAAGAAGGCAAAATTAGTTTGGAAAACAATGAGTCACACAGCCTGGAATAAACAGCTACCAGCACACAGTCCAGAAAACAGCTTGGCATACAGGCTGAATGACATCTGGACAGTGTGCCTACAAGATATCCAAGTACTTAGCCTGGTAAAACAGCTGGACACACAATTAGGAAAAAACAACCCTGCTCAGAAAAATAGCTAGGCTCACAGCATGGGAAAACTGGGCTTACAGTCCGAGAACAGACAGGAACACTAGCCAGAGAGAAGTTGGCTGAGAACCAGGAAAGTGGTAGGCACACAACCCAGGCAAAGCTTGGCACACAGCCCAAAAACACCTGGTTCACTTTCTAGGAAGATCTGCATGAACATTCTGGGAACAACTAGGTACTCGGCCTCTTAGCAGTGAGGCCAGCAGCCCTGGAACCTCTCGGGCACACAGCCTAGGGACAGCCAGCTGTCCTGATTAGTAACAACTGGGCACAGATTCTGGAAACATATGGAACAAAACCACTAAGAGCAGAACTGCACCAGGGAACAATGTGTGGATGCCTGCACCAAGTATAACACACATGGCCACAGGAGAAAGAATCTGAAAGAACACCATGACCATCTGTAGCCATGACAATTGGGCTGTGATGTGGCATACAAGAAAAAGTGAAAGCATTGAGTGCAAAGAAAGATAAAACCAACATCTCCCAGATAGTGCAATGTTCCGACAAGAGCTGAGGACTGCCGGAAGAAACTGCCCCCAAGGGAGAAAAAGTGACGCTCTTGTGGAAAGTAATGCAAACCAGGAGTTCCAAGCCAAGACCCCAGTCTGACAGTAGCTGACACACAGATGGAGAGCCCCAGGTCAGTTTGCCCCCAAAAGTTCATACAGCAGCATACTGGAATGGCAGTTGGAAGACAGACAGCAGACAGGGCGGCTGGAAAAAACGCACTGCAAATTAACACTTGCTGTACTAGACTCCCACCAAGTCAAAAGAGAGCAGAGACAACTTTGTGTACCTGTACTAAGTGGGAAAGCCAAGGAAGACCAAAAAGTGCCAGACTTGCAGCTAATCACCAGTGTTCACCAAGGACGGCGACAAACATTGGCCAACCAGTGCAAACTCGGTACACTCATATTCCACCAGAAATACTTGCACACACAGGGAATGGCATAATCTGAAGGCCCGAGGAAGTCAAAGATTTGTAGAGATTATTCAATAGAGAACAGAAGACTGTATGGGGGAAATAACCCCCAAATGCCCACACTGACTCGCTCACTGTACTGTACAGGTATATGCATATACACCAACTGCATTTGCTTATTTACCCATAAATCAATTATTAATACAGTATTGTTTTTCTGTGGAGAGCCCCTTCAGCTCCCGGAGCTATACTGGGCTGATGCGTATATATTAGACCATGGCAAGAGTCATTTGATAAAGTTCTATGCCTACCGGGAACCACAAGCCAGAACCTGACCCCCTTCAGAGAGGCACGAGGAGCAATGGCCTGTAGACACCCCCATGTAGTTGGAAGCAGCCTATATCTGCCATCAACCAGGTCAGGCACCCCGAAAGATAGCAATCCCCAAAACAAACTACAGCTGGTTAAAAATTGCAAGCCAAAAGCCGAACGAGCAAGCAGAACTCCCCAATCAGAAAACAAGCAAACAAGCATGACATCACCACAGCTGCAGCATCGCTGTCTGCACAGCTTCCCCCTCCCCAGGAGGGGGAAGGGGGGGCCCCAGATCTCCTGTGTCAGCTACCCAACCCCAGTTCTGAGGTGGTTGTGTTGGGTGGCAATCGATCGACTCTGGCTTCAGTCCTTTTCAATCTTCGTCAATCTACCTCCGTCTGCCTCTCTTTTTCTCTGTTCTCCTCGGTTTGTAGTGGCTTCTTCGGTTCAATGATGTTTTTCTAAGGCTCTTTTTCTTGTTGGCATTGGCCTCTTGGGGTAGGGTCGGGGAGCTTCATGCTCTCCTCCAGCACAGGGGTTTCTGCTCTTTCGGTCCTGGTGGTCATTTTGTTTGTTTGCATCTGTCTCCTCCTTTTCTGGCGAAGAATGAGACTGCTTCTTTCCAGAGGGGTCCTTGGGTTATTGATGCTTGGTTGGTTCATCCAGAGGTGCATCATGTTTTGTGCCTGGTTGCAGCTGTTCCCCATTACTTGGGAGGTCAAACAGGGTCCTGGCTGCGTGATACCTCGTTAAAGTTCTGGGCCCTTCTCAGGCATGTATTAACCTTGGGTCGCAGGTTGCAGCCAGTTGTCTCTGTCTCGACTTCGAGTTGAGGAGCAAGTGGTGACCGCCTTTCGGGTAAGTCCCTCTTTTCCTTTATCTTTGGTTAGGTAACTTCGGGGAACCAAAGGGGCTCTCCACAGAAAACCAGTGTTGAATTTAATGAAACACCATTTTCTGGGTGAGACCCGGAGGCTTTCCCAGCATCCCTCCCTTCCTCCAGTCGGCAGTTTTCCGCGTTTTTGATATCCAGCCTCTGAGCTGGGGTTGGGTAGCCAACACAGGAGATCTGGGGCCCCGTTTTCCCCACCTGGGAAAGGGGGGAAGCTGTGCAGACAGCGATGCGGTGGCAGTGGTGATGTCATACTTGTTTGCTTGTTTTCTGATTGGGGAGTTCTGCTTGCTCGTTTAGCTTTTAGTTTGTAATTTTTAACCAGCTGTTGTTTGTGTTGGGATTTCTACCTTTCTGGGTGCCTGACCTGGTAGATGGCAGATATAGACTGTCTAACTACTTTGTGGGTGTCTATAGGCCATTGCTCCTTGTGCCTCTCTGAGGGGGCCAGGTTCTGGCATGCAGTCCCCAGTAGGCATAGAACTCCATTGATTGACTGTTGCCATGGTCTAATATATACATAACAGCCTGGTATGGCTCCGGGGAGCCTCCAGGTCTTACCCAGAAAATGGCGTTTCATTACATTCAATGCTTTTTTTATTTTTTATTTTTAGGGTTCTTGATGTCTCTTTCAATCGAATCAGAAAAATAGAGAACTTGGAGGGGCTAACCAACCTGAAGAAGCTGTTCTTATGTGCTAACAAGATATCACGGATTGAAAATGTCAATCATTTAGAAATCTGGAATTACTTGAACTTGGGGACAACAAAATAAGGGTGAGAAATCCGATAAATGTACAGTACTGTATTTGAAATGCCTAAAATATTGATGCAATAGTGTAGCTATTTATGCTGATTATGAACTCATTCCCACACATTGTTTTTGTGGAAGTGACAGTCGAGTCATGAGTAACTATAGTGGCGGCCAATGTGTAATCAGTTACACATTGTAATCAGTTATGTAAACATAATAATAACAAATCTGCAGACAGCCTATTGGCCCAATTGAGGCAGCTCTTATTTAATACAACTTATGTTTGAACCCATAAACTTATGCTTGGTAACAACAGATGTTAATTGGTAACTTGTTCAACAGATCTGGAACCCTAAAACTGGTGTTTATTTTGTTATTATTACTTACTGCATCATATATGATATGGCATGAAGAGATGGATTGCCTCCAGATACCTTAGTGGTGCTCCAGGATTAAGTAATCTGCTCTTCAAATGTAGCTTGAGGAATATTTAATTTTTTGTATATAAATATATATATATATATATATATATATATATATATATATATATATATATATATGTATATGTATGTATGTGTGTGTGTACTCACCTATTGTGCCTGTAGGATCGAGCATTGGCTCTTGGATCCTACCTTTCTAGCCTTT
>WNGS01168152.1:11067-65039 GCA_020271785.1 Procambarus virginalis | reverse complement strand
ACTGCCCACATAGGAAGTTTGCTATTCTTCACATAGCACAAGGAGTGGTACATTTTGCAGTTAATTTTCGAAAATCCAGTAGGAAACCTCTTGCCTTATCGTCAATAGTCAAGAATATTCACTTGAGTACCGCGTACAGACATCCCTTCACGTTTCTCTCACTTATACTGCCTCGAAACATTCATTTATTGTTTCATCAAGTCCTTACTAAAGTCAAATGACTTAGTTTAATTTCAGTTCATAATATTGAGTACAGTAATTTATCTTGTAAATTTAATTGTGTTGCCTTACATGATAATTACGTACTTACAGTGGTGCCAGTTCTTTAACAATTATTATGAGCATGTTGCCACATCGCATATAAGTCAGTCTGATATGCATCTCTCATTATTTCGCCTACAGGATATGAGTGAATTCTTCCACTATTTCTTATTTACATTATTTATCTTGTAATATTCGCCATATTTCGCTTAGCCGCCTTGTGTTCTAACCCAGAGGAGGAACTTCAGACTTCAGTGCGTGGTACAAGAGCTGAATAACATTAGCCTCGGAGTATCACCTCTCTGTGCCCCATGGTGTCAACAAGTCAGACATTTACATTCTGATCTTAAACTATCTAGCCGATAATGATATCTTCACTTCAAAACAGTTGGAACAATATCAAGTTGCCGAAAAATCTGCCCTAACTCTCATGAAAATGAAGATACGAGTTAGCCTGATTAGAAGACACTGCGGACGAAAGAAAACGGGAAATGAAAAGACAGGAAGCTGAACCTAGATTCACGAAGCTCCGTGTATTTCTTCGTAAGTATGTGTACTACGAAGAAGTAAGTTTGCTATAGTGGCTGAAGTATGTTGACCAGACCACACATTAGAAGGTGAAGGGACGACGACGTTTCGGTCTGTCCTGAACCACAATCGACTTGAGAATGGTCCAGGACGGACCGAAACGTCGTCGTCCCTTTACTTTCTAGTGTGTGATCTGGTCAACATACGTCACTAGGGCTTTTAGTTTGGCCAATCAGAAAGAAGGTAAAAATTTTCATCTTACAGCTGTAGCCAATCACGACGCTGGCATATCTTAGTTTATCCGTGATCACTTGCCACTTATTTACATCGAATTTTCCTATAAAATTAGTATATTTCGAAGTAAAACTATGTTTTTTCAACTTGTACAGTTAGCACCGACATTGTTGTTAACAAATATGTCACATTTTTTGCTTACCTACATAATTCTAAGGGATAGTGTGTAGCTTTCCTTGTCGCTCCCAAGATTTGGGAAGCGATGGTATTTATTTACGTATATATTTACCTAAATTTACCCAAGGGCCACTAACTATCTAGTGGCCTCGACGAGGACAAAAGCCGGGGGCTTGTTAAGTCCCGCCAATTGTCCTAATGATATTTTCTAGCTGGATTTTGACATTTATGGTTTCAGCGGGTAGGCGGTTCCATGGGTTTATAACCTCTGAGTGAAAAAACTTCTGTTTTCGGTCCTACTTGAGAGGACATACTCTCCAACACTATATCTGTAATTGCCCTGTTATCAGTGACTTCCGACCAAATGGTATGAGGTACTTTGAGCTCTGTAATTACTTCATACACTCAGGAATATTGGAAGATATTCTTGTGCTGTACCCAGATTTTGCTAGTGGGGGCTAATAGATCAGCTTTACATTTCTTATTCTTTCCTGATTCCATGTATGACTGACCGTCCTGTGAGGTGGGGATGTTGGATGAGCTTGTAGCTGGTTTTTTATGTACACTGTGTGGTCCTTCATACAGAATAGGGAAGCAGCACATTGCTGTGTATACCTAAGCTTGTTAAAAATAAATCATTGTTTGAGAGAGTCTTGTAGAAACTGGTAAGAGTAATTATAATATAATGTTACATGATACAGTGTTTACCTCTTGTGAAAATCTTGAAGTTGCTGTTTAGTCAGAGTTAATTTGTTTTTCGTATTGAGGCTGGTATTTTCTCCCCTGATTCCATGTATGACTAACCATCCTGTGAGATGGGAGTATTAGATGAACTTAGAGCAAGTTTTTTATCTACACTGTGTAATCTTTCATATAGAATAGGGTAGCAGCACATTCCTGTGTATACCTAAGCTTCTTAATAAAAAATCAGTAATAAAGGTTTTAAATTATAGTTTGTATTATTACCAGTATTATCCTTATTAAATCATGTTAACCATGGATCATTAAGATCTCTTGTTGATATATAAGTCATATTTCTTTTGTATCATTCAATAAATTGTTCATTATGTCTTAATTTTTCACTTCTTTGGATATACAGTACAAATGATAGTATAATCAACCCATATATATTTGTTGCATTATATTTTTTATTTAAATAACTGGATCAATATTTTTACAGTTGACAGGATTTGTTTTACTCACAGGTGCATTATCTGTTTAAAATTGATTTATTGTTACACACAATTGTGTTACAGAGCCTTCCCGGCTTGGTGCCTTCTTTTGATAATTACTTATTGTTACATACAATCAAATGTGTAACAGGAAGAGGTCTTGGACCCTCACTTCTCCCTCTCTTTTTTTACAGGCCATGATAGTCCATTTGATCATAATTATAGGTTTAAGTATTCAATGAGAGAAGTTGTTGAAGTTTTAACCCTTATCCTTACCAAACATCATTTGTGTAGCATATTTTTCTTTTATGTCTCATCCAGATTTAATTTAAAAATAAAACCAAACAAAATAAATTAAAATGGATATGTATAGCTAAGGTACACCCCCTAGCTATACTTATTACGGGTGAACAGGGGCATTTGGTGATAGAAATGCTCCAAACAGCCCGCAGCCCGGAATCATCACCTTCTCTCATATTTCATGTTCACCAGTGTTTATTTACTTAATAACTACAGGTATAATATCTTGCTACTATAAAACTAATTCAAATATTATAAAAGACATGTTTACTACAAGTTCCAAGCAGAGAATGCATATATAGCTAACACGAAGGACTCCTCTTGACGAGATTCACCAGATAAATTATTTGTTTACAATAAAATCGATCCTCCGTATTGTAAAGTAGAGAAATATTTAGTTATATCCAGATTATGTAAAGCTACGAATGGTCCTGAGCATCCTTAGTTTGAGGCAGTGTACTTACTTAGATTTTCCTTATTAAATGCCTACCTGAATACCGACGTAGCCGCTACGAAGATGCTAAGAAGAAAAGCATTCGTAAGTACGTACGTAACTGCTTCGTGAATCTGGCCCCAGAACATCAACAGGAACGAGAGAAACTCCAGCTGCGAGAACAAGAAGCTGCACTAGAACGTGAACGTGAAACCCCCCCCCCAGCTCCTAGCCCAAGAAATTGAACTTAAACAACGAAATGAAGAAAATGAAGCTGAAATAAAATTACGCATAGAACGAGAGAAGGTAACCACCGCTCTTGACTTCTCGCGTCAGGAGTCGGGACTCGCAACCACCCATATCCAGCAGTGGCAGCAAGCTGAAGCCAGCTTACCGCTACGTTTCGATCCTTCATATTGTATTAAAATGTTCTCACCTTTTGTAGAGACAGAGGTAGACTAATTTTTGACATCGTTTGAAGCTCTTGCAACCCAGCAACACTGGCCCAGGAACCAATGGTCGGTACTTCTCCTGAGCTCATCTTACAGGAAGAACCGCCATGACACTCAGTAGTCTTGCCACCGAAACGGAATATGATGTGTTAAAACAAGGTGTCCTTGATGCCTACCTTTTGTCCACCGTCCTTGATGCCTACCTTTTGTCCACCGTCCTTGATGCCTACCTTGTGTCCACCGTCCTTGATGCCTACCTTGTGTCCACCGTCCTTGATGCCCACCTTGTGTCCACCGTCCTTGATGCCCACCTTGTGTCCACCGTCCTTGATGCCCACCTTGTGTCCACCGTCCTTGATGTCCACCTTTTGACCACCGTCCTTGATGACTACCTTTTGTCCACCGTCCTTGATGCCTACCTTGTGTCCACCGTCCTTGATGCCCACCTTGTGACCACCGTCCTTGATGCTCACATTGTGTCCACCGTCCTTGATGCCCACCTTGTGACCACCGTCCTTGATGTCCACCTTGTGACCACCGTCCTTGATGCTCACATTGTGTCCACCGTCCTTGATGCCCACCTTGTGACCACCGTCCTTGATGCTCACATTGTGTCCACCGTCCTTGATGCCCACCTTGTGACCACCGTCCTTGATGCCCACCTTGTGACCACCGTCCTTGATGCCCACCTTGTGACCACCGTCCTTGATGGCCACCGTCCTTGATGCTCACATTGTGACCACCGTCCTTGATGCCCACCTTGTGACCACCGTCCTTGATGCTCACATTGTGTCCACCGTCCTTGATGACTACCTTGTGTCCACCGTCCTTGATGCTCACATTGTGTCCACCGTCCTTGATGCCCACCTTGTGTCCACGTCTTTGATGCCCACCTTGTGTCCACCGTCCTTGATGCTCACATTGTGTCCACCGTCCTTGATGCCCACCTTGTGTCCAACGTCTTTGATGCCCACCTTGTGTCCACCGTCCTTGATGCTCACATTGTGTCCACCGTCCTTGATGCTCACATTGTGTCCACCGTCCTTGATGTCCACCTTGTGACCACCGTCCTTGATGCTCACATTGTGTCCACCGTCCTTGATGCCCACCTTGTGACCACCGTCCTTGATGCCTACCTTGTGACCACCGTCCTTGATGCCCACCTTGTGACCACCGTCCTTGATGCCCACCTTGTGACCACCGTCCTTGATGCCTACCTTGTGTCCACCGTCCTTGATGCCCACCTTGTGACCACCGTCCTTGATGCCCACCTTGTGACCACCGTCCTTGATGTCCACCTTGTGACAACCGTCCTTGATGCCTACCTTGTGACCACCGTCCTTGATGCCCACCTTGTGACCACCGTCCTTGATGCCTACCTTGTGACCACCGTCCTTGATGCCCACCTTGTGTCCACCGTCCTTGATGCCTACCTTGTGTCCACCGTCCTTGATGCCCACCTTGTGACCACCGTCCTTGATGCCCACCTTGTGACCACCGTCCTTGATGTCCACCTTGTGACCACCGTCCTTGATGCCTACCTTGTGACCACCGTCCTTGATGCCCACCTTGTGACCACCGTCCTTGATGACTACCTTGTGACCACCGTCCTTGATGTCCACCTTGTGACCACCGTCCTTGATGCCTACCTTGTGACCACCGTCCTTGATGCCCACCTTGTGACCACCGTCCTTGATGCCTACCTTGTGACCACCGTCCTTGATGCCTACCTTGTGACCACCGTCCTTGATGTCCACCTTGTGACCACCGTCCTTGATGCCTACCTTGTGACCACCGTCCTTGATGCCCACCTTGTGACCACCGTCCTTGATGCCTACCTTGTGACCACCGTCCTTGATGTCCACCTTGTGACCACCGTCCTTGATGTCCACCTTGTGACCACCGTCCTTGATGTCCACCTTGTGACCACCGTCCTTGATGCCCACCTTGTGACCACCGTCCTTGATGTCCACCTTGTGACCACCGTCCTTGATGCCTACCTTGTGACCACCGTCCTTGATGCCCACCTTGTGACCACCGTCCTTGATGTCCACCTTGTGACCACCGTCCTTGATGACTACCTTGTGACCACCGTCCTTGATGTCCACCTTGTGACCACCGTCCTTGATGCCCACCTTGTGACCACCGTCCTTGATGACTACCTTGTGACCACCGTCCTTGATGTCCACCTTGTGACCACCGTCCTTGATGACTACCTTGTGACCACCGTCCTTGATGTCCACCTTGTGACCACCGTCCTTGATGCCTACCTTGTGGCCACCGTCCTTGATGTCCACCTTGTGACCACCGTCCTTGATGCCTACCTTGTGACCACCGTCCTTGATGCCTACCTTGTGACCACCGTCCTTGATGCCTACCTTGTGACCACCGTCCTTGATGTCCACCTTGTGACCACCGTCCTTGATGACTACCTTGTGACCACCGTCCTTGATGTCCACCTTGTGACCACCGTCCTTGATGCCTACCTTGTGACCACCGTCCTTGATGTCCACCTTGTGACCACCGTCCTTGATGCCTACCTTGTGACCACCGTCCTTGATGCCCACCTTGTGACCACCGTCCTTGATGCCTACCTTGTGACCACCGTCCTTGATGCCCACCTTGTGACCACCGTCCTTGATGCCCACCTTGCGACCACCAACAGTTATCGACGACGCTTCAGGGACTGCGAAGACGCTACTCACACCTGCTACGAGTTCGTTCAAACAAAATGTAGATATTTCCGCAAATGGCTAGACTCGGCTTAGGTAAATAACTTTGACAATTTTATAAATCTTATTCTCGTGGAAGAATTCATATATCAAACAAGTCAAACGTACTTACGAACGTTTTTCTTCTTAGCATCCTCTTAGCAGCTACGTCGGTATTCAGGTAGGCATTTAAGAAGGAAAATTTTCGTAAGTATGCTCCGTCACGCTAAGGTTGCTCTTAACCNGGACGTCTGTAATTATTTAGCGTGGTTGTTGTGTTGTCATTGTTGTGAAGGAAGGGTTCCGCAAGAGTTAAGCCGCGGGGCCGCTCTTGGCGTTGAGAGGGAGGGTTGACGCTGCTTAAGCTGGGCGCGGCCGCCATACACCAGTATTTTTTTTTTTAGGTCAGTACGTTATATTTCTTGGGTCCGCGGGAGCAGGTTCCGTGCTGCTACTTCCTGTTTTGATTACTTCCTGCTGCTACTGTTACTTCTTACTACTGATACTTCTTACTACTGATACTTCCTGCTGTTACTGATAATACTGTTGCGTAATACTCTCTTAAGAGGCAGAGACACAGAGCGACGGGAAGAAAGAGAGAGAGAGAGAGAGTCAAGGCGAAGGTAAGTGGGACAAGGGTATATAAGAATTCCCTTGCACTTTACTTTTCAATTATAGGAAAGAATGTTCCGAGGTAATTGGTAAGGACATTATTCAGGCGCTCTGACCCGTATATTTACCTGAGAACATAAAGCAGGAACTCCCTACTAGGGCATGTTGGTCCACCCTGCCCGCCTGCCCCCATACCCACCCACGCGGGTATCAATACAACCTATTATTTAAAGATAGGTATAGTATAGATGGTGTTGTGGGCACACTAGTTACACTGGTCCACCACTCACAACATTTCAAGCTTTTAGTCATTAATACAGTTGTAAGCTGACGTGGGACTTCCAGCACCTTGCTTGTTGATACCATCTTGATATCCTTTTGATATCTTTGCGATACCTTGTCCATATCTTTTTGATACCTTAATGATTCCTTGTTGATACCTGCCATTACCAGGAGGGCCGCGGTCTCGTCTACCTGCGCCCTTCTCTCCAGGGCCTGTAAGCTTTCGTCCCACCCCTAGTCACGTCCCACCCCCTACACCCCACAGACGTCCAGGTGTCTCTAACACCCTGGCAGAAGTCTCTAGCAACACACTAGCAGCACTTCCCAGCAGACGGCCACTACTGTCCTTTTGTAACTCCTCTTGGCCATATCCCAGGTACGTCGGTGGACACAATCACTGCACAAGTACAACAGCCAACACACCGTCTACTACCGCCAGCGGCCACTTGACCTCTCACAGGAAACAAGTCAGGAGCTCGGTACTGCCCGAGGTGAACTGCAGCCTTCCACAGCGAAATAGACTTTCCATGTCACCTCTCTGGACATAAGTCATTAGCCAGACAGAAAGTATACAGGGAAAACATTGGATGGCAGCCGTTCACCAGGGAACTGTAAATGTAATTGAATGCACAATCTAGATGACATTGTTACTTCACTCACCAGAGATAGGTTGGGTTGCCCTCCTAAATGAGGGGAGGGATGAAACCTTTCACAGACGCCAAACCTCCGCCAACAGATGGCGTTGTCTTCGTTTCACTTAATGTCTTGGAGTTGGAGTGCAGTTCTAAATCCGTCCTCTTAAAAATTACGTCGCTTTTCGCTCGTATGCGCGCTACGGAAGAAAACTGACGTAATTTGAAATGAAATCGGCTCACGTAAGTGATGTACTGTCCCGTTTTCTGTTTGGGTTCTCCGGCTTAGTCTGTTAGGTTAGGAGAGGACAATTTCAATTTACGTTTTTCATGATGTTTTGAAACTTTAGGAGAATTTTCTGCCCTCCTAACCTACCAGAGGACTCTTAACTTGCTGTTTTGGAAAAAATAAATCGAAATATATTTTTAAATTTTTTTCATTTTCAAATTACTTCAGTTTTCAGCCATACGTGCAAACGGCTAAATTCAGACGTAATTCGTAAGAGGACAGGTTGGGTTCATAGATAGCGTCGATATCACTACACCTCACTCCATAGAAAGCGTTGATATCATATCGACATACACTCACACTCTGCCTCTCTGTGTTCCTACACTCACACTCTACCTCTGTGTACCAACACTCACACTCTACCTCTCTGTGTACCAACACTCCTGGTTGATACCTGTTTGATGGGGTTCTGGGAGTTCTTCTACTCCCCAAGCCCGGCCCGAGGCCAGGCTTGACTTGTGAGAGCTTGGTCCACCAGGCTGTTGCTTGGAGCGGCCCGCAGGCCCACATACCCACCACAGCCCGGCTGGTCCGGAACTTCTCTTAGAAAACTGTCCAGTTTTGTCTTGAAAATGTCCACGGTTGTTCCGGCAATATTTCTTATAGTCGCTGGGAGGATGTTGAACAACCGCGGACCTCTGATGTTTATACAGTGCTCTCTGATTGTGCCTATGGCACCTCTGCTCTTCACTGGATCAATCTTGCACTTTCTTCCATATCGTTCACTCCAGTACGTTGTTATTTAACTGTGCAGATTTGGGACCTGGCCCTCCAGTATTTTCCATGTGTATATTATTTGGTATCTCTCTCGTCTCCTTTCTAGAGAGTACATTTGGAGAGCTTTGAGACGATCCCAATAATTTAGGTGCTTTATCTCGTCTATGCGTGCCGTATATGTTCTCTGTATTCCCTCTATTTCAGCAATCTCTCCTGCTCTGAAGGGGGAAGTGAGTACTGAGCAGTACTCGAGACGGGACAACACAAGTGACTTGAAGAGTACAACCATTGTGATGGGATCCCTGGATTTGAAAGTTCACGTAATCCATGCTATCATGTTTCTGGCTGACGCAATATTTGCTTGGTTATGCTCCCTAAACGTTAGATCGTCTGACATCATTATTCCCAAATCCTTGACATGCTGTTTTTCTACTATGGGAAGATTTGATTGTGTTTTGTACCCTGTATTATGTTTCAGATCCTCATTTTTTCCGTACCTGAGTACCTGAAATTTATCAATGTTAAACATCATGTTATTTTCTGCTGCCCAATCGAAAACTTTGTTGACATCTGCTTGTAGTTTTTCAATGTCTTCAGCAGAGGTAATTTTCATGCTGATTTTTGTGTCTCACACTCTACCTCTGTGTTCCAACACTCACACTCTACCTCTGTGTACCAACACTCACACTCTATCTCTCTGTGTACTTACACTCTCACTCTACCTCTGTGTACCAACACTCACACTCTACCTCTGTGTGTACCAACACTCACACTCTACCTCTGTGTACCTACACTCACACTCTACCTCTCTGTGTACCAACACTCACACTCTACCTCTGTGTGTACCAACACTCACATTCTACCTCTCTGTGTACCTACACTCACACTCTACCTCTCTGTGTACCTACACTCACACTCTACCTCTGTGTACCTACACTCACACTCTACCTCTGTGTACCAACACTCAAACTCTACCTCTGTGTACCTACACTCACACTCTACCTCTGTGTGTACCAACACTCACACTCTACCTCTCTGTGTACCTAAACTCACACTCTACCTCTCTGTGTACCTACACTCACACTCTACCTCTCTGTGTACCTACACTAACACTCTACCTCTCTGTGTACCAACACTCACACTCTACCTCTGTGTACCAACACTCACACTCTACCTCTGCGTACCAACACTCACACTCTACCTCTGTGTACCTACACTCACACTCTACCTCTGTGTACCAACACTCACACTCTACCTCTGTGTACCAACACTCACACTCTACCTCTGTGTACCTACACTCACACTCTACCTCTATGTACCAACATTCACACTCTACGTCTGTGTACCAACACTCACACTCTACCTCTGTGTACCAACACTCATACTCTACCTCTGTGTACCAACACTCACACTCTACCTCTCTGTGTACCTACACTCACACTCTACCTCTCTGTGTACCTACACTCACACTCTACCTCTCTGTGTACCAACACTCACACTCTACCTCTGTGTACCTACACTCACACTCTACCTCTTTGTGTACCTACACTCACACTCTACCTCTCTGTGTACCAACACTCACACTCTACCTCTGTGTCCCAACACTCACACTCTACCTCTGTGTGTACCAACACTCACACTCTACCTCTGTGTACCAACACTCACACTCTACCTCTGTGTGTACCAACACTCACACTCTACCTCTGTGTACCTACACTCACACTCTACCTCTGTGTGTACCAACACTCACACTCTACCTCTCTGTGTACCTACACTCACACTCTACCTCTCTGTTTACCTACACTCACACTCTACCTCTCTGTGTACCTACACTAACACTCTACCTCTCTGTGTACCAACACTCACACTCTACCTCTGTGTACCAACACTCACACTCTACCTCTGTGTACCTACACTCACACTCTACCTCTGTGAGTACCAACACTCACACTCTACCTCTGTGTACCAACACTCACACTCTACCTCTATGTACCTACACTCACACTCTACCTCTGTGTGTACCAACACTCACACTCTACCTCTCTGTGTACCTACACTCACACTCTACCTCTCTGTGTACCTACACTCACACTCTACCTCTCTGTGTACCAACACTCACACTCTACCTCTGTGTACCAACACTCACACTCTACCTCTGTGTGTACCACACTCACACTCTACCTCTGTGTGTACCAACACTCACACTCTACCTCTGTGTACCTACACTCACACTCTTCCTCTCTGTATACCAACACTCACCCTACCTCTGTGTGTACCAACACTCACACTCTACCTCTGTGTACCTACACTCACACTCTACCTCTGTGTACCAACACTCACACTCTACCTCTGTGTACCTACACTCACACTCTACCTCTGTGAGTACCAACACTCACACTCTACCTCTCTGTGTACCTACACTCACACTCTACCTCTCTGTGTACCTACACTCACACTCTACCTCTCTGTGTACCTACACTCACACTCTACCTCTGTGTACCTACACTCACACTCTACCTCTGTGTACCAACACTCACACTCTACCTCTGTGTACCTACACTCACACTCTACCTCTGTGTGTACCAACACTCACACTCTACCTCTCTGTGTACCAACACTCACACTCTACCTCTGTGTACCTACACTCACACTCTACCTCTCTGTGTACCTACACTCACACTCTACCTCTCTGTGTACCAACACTCACACTCCTACTCTGTGTACCTACACTCACACTTACCTCTCTGTGTACCACACTCACACTCTACCTCTGTGTACCACACTCACACTCTACCTCTCTGTGTACCANTGTGTACCAACACTCACACTCTACCTCTCTGTGTACTACACTCACACTCTACCTCTCTGTGTACCAACACTCACACTCTACCTCTGTGTACCAACACTCACACTCTACCTCTGTGTTACCAACACTCACACTCTACCTCTGTGTGTACCAACACTCACACTCTACCTCTATGTACCTACACTCACACTCTACCTCTGTGTACCAACACTCACACTCTACCTCTGTGTACCAACACTCACACTCTACCTCTGTGTTTACCAACACTCACACTCTACCTCTGTGTGTACCAACACTCACACTCTACCTCTGTGTACCTACACTCACACTCTACCTCTGTGTACCAACACTCACACTCTACCTCTGTGTACCTACACTCACACTCTACCTCTGTGTGTACCACACTCACACTCTACTCTCTGTGTACCTACACTCACACTCTACCTCTGTGTACCTACACTCACACTCTACCTCTCTGTGTACCTACACTCACACTCTACCTCTGTGTACCTACACTCACACTCTACCTCTGTGTACCTACACTCACACTCTACCTCTGTGTACCTACACTCACACTCTACCTCTGTGTACCAACACTCACACTCTACCTCTCTGTGTACCTACACTCACACTCTACCTCTCTGTGTACCTACACTCACACTCTACTCTCTGTGTACCTACACTCACACTCTACCTCTCTGTGTACCAACACTCACACTCTACCTCTCTGTGTACCTACACTCACACTCTACCTCTCTGTGTACCTACACTCACACTCTACCTCTCTGTGTACCTACACTCACACTCTACCTCTCTGTGTACCAACACTCACACTCTACCTCTGTGTACCTACACTCACACTCTACCTCTCTGTGTACCACACTCACACTCTACCTCTGTGTACCAACACTCACACTCTACCTCTCTGTGTACCTACACTCACACTCTACCTCTGTGTACCTACACTCACACTCTACCTCTCTGTGTACCAACACTCACACTCTACCTCTGTGTGTACCAACACTCACACTCTACCTCTCTGTGTACCTACACTCACACTCTACCTCTCTGTGTACCAACACTCACACTCTACCTCTGTGTACCAACACTCACACTCTACCTCTGTGTACCAACACTCACACTCTACCTCTGTGTACCTACACTCACACTCTACCTCTGTGTACCAACACTCACACTCTACCTTTGTGTACCAACACTCACACTCTACCTCTGTGTACCTACACTCACACTCTACCTCTGTGTACCAACACTCACACTCTACCTCTGTGTACCAACACTCACACTCTACCTCTGTGTACCAACACTCACACTCTACCTCTGTGTACCAACACTCACACTCTACCTCTCTGTGTACCTACACTCACACTCTACCTCTGTGTACCTACACTCACACTCTACCTCTTTGTGTACCTACACTCACACTCTACCTCTCTGTGTACCTACACTCACACTCTACCTCTCTGTGTACCTACACTCACACTCTACCTCTCTGTGTACCAACACTCACACTCTACCTCCGTGTACCTACACTCACACTCTACCTCTTTGTGTACCTACACTCACACTCTACCTCTCTGTGTACCTACACTCACACTCTACCTCTCTGTGTACCAACACTCACACTCTACCTCTGTGTACCAACACTCACACTCTACCTCTCTGTGTACCTACACTCACACTCTACCTCTCTGTGTACCTACACTCACACTCTACCTCTCTGTGTACCAACACTCACACTCTACCTCTGTGTACCAACACTCACACTCTACCTCTGTGTACCAACACTCACACTCTACCTCTGTGTACCTACACTCACACTCTACCTCTGTGTACCAACACTCACACTCTACCTCTGTGTACCAACACTCACACTCTACCTCTGTGTACCAACACTCACACTCTACCTCTATGTACCTACACTCACACTCTACCTCTGTGTGTACCAACACTCACACTCTACCTCTCTGTGTACCTACACTCACACTCTACCTCTCTGTGTACCTACACTCACACTCTACCTCTCTGTGTACCAACACTCACACTCTACCTCTGTGTACCAACACTCACACTCTACCTCTGTGTTTACCAACACTCACACTCTACCTCTGTGTGTACCAACACTCACACTCTACCTCTGTGTACCTACACTCACACTCTTCCTCTCTGTGTACCAACACTCACCCTACCTCTGTGTGTACCAACACTCACACTCTACCTCTGTGTACCTACACTCACACTCTACCTCTGTGTACCAACACTCACACTCTACCTCTGTGTACCTACACTCACACTCTACCTCTGTGTGTACCAACACTCACACTCTACCTCTCTGTGTACCTACACTCACACTCTACCTCTCTGTGTACCTACACTCACACTCTACCTCTCTGTGTACCTACAATCACACTCTACCTCTGTGTACCTACACTCACACTCTACCTCTGTGTACCAACACTCACACTCTACCTCTCTGTGTACCAACACTCACACTCAACCTCTCTGTGTACCAACACTCACACTCTACCTCTGTGTATCTACACTCACACTCTACCTCTCTGTGTACCTACACTCACACTCTACCTCTGTGTACCTACACTCACACTCTACCTCTCTGTGTACCAACACTCACACTCTACCTCTGTGTACCTACACTCACACTCTACCTCTCTGTGTACCTACACTCACACTCTACCTCTCTGTGTACCTACACTCACACTCTACCTCTCTGTGTACCAACACTCACACTCTACCTCTCTGTGTACCTACACTCACACTCTACCTCTGTGTACCTACACTCACACTCTACCTCTCTGTGTACCAACACTCACACTCTACCTCTCTGTGTACCAACACTCACACTCTACCTCTGTGTACCTACACTCACACTCTACCTCTTTGTACCTACACTCACACTCTACCTCTCTGTGTACCAACACTCACACTCTACCTCTCTGTGTACCAACACTCACACTCTACCTCTGTGTACCAACACTCACACTCTACCTCTGTGTACCAACACTCACACTCTACCTCTGTGTACCTACACTCACACTCTACCTCTCTGTGTACCAACACTCACACTCTACCTCTGTTCCAACACTCACACTCTACCTCTGTGTACCTACACTCACACTCTACCTCTCTGTGTACCAACACTCACACTCTACCTCTCTGTGTACCAACACTCACACTCTACCTCTGTGTACCAACACTCACACTCTACCTCTGTGTACCTACACTCACACTCTACCTCTCTGTGTACCTACACTCACACTCTACCTCTCTGTGTACCAACACTCACACTCTACCTCTGTGTGTACCAACACTCACACTCTACCTCTGTGTACCTACACTCACACTCTACCTCTGTGTACCAACACTCACACTCTACCTCTGTGTACCTACACTCACACTCTACCTCTGTGTGTACCAACACTCACACTCTACCTCTCTGTGTACCTACACTCACACTCTACCTCTCTGTGTACCTACACTCACACTCTACCTCTCTGTGTACCTACACTCACACTCTACCTCTGTGTACCTACACTCACACTCTACCTCTGTGTACCAACACTCACACTCTACCTCTCTGTGTACCAACACTCACACTCTACCTCTCTGTGTACCAACACTCACACTCTACCTCTGTGTACCTACACTCACACTCTACCTCTCTGTGTACCTACACTCACACTCTACCTCTGTGTACCTACACTCACACTCTACCTCTCTGTGTACCAACACTCACACTCTACCTCTGTGTACCTACACTCACACTCTACCTCTCTGTGTACCTACACTCACACTCTACCTCTCTGTGTACCTACACTCACACTCTACCTCTCTGTGTACCAACACTCACACTCTACCTCTCTGTGTACCTACACTCACACTCTACCTCTGTGTACCTACACTCACACTCTACCTCTCTGTGTACCAACACTCACACTCTACCTCTCTGTGTACCAACACTCACACTCTACCTCTGTGTACCTACACTCACACTCTACCTCTTTGTACCTACACTCACACTCTACCTCTCTGTGTACCAACACTCACACTCTACCTCTCTGTGTACCAACACTCACACTCTACCTCTGTGTACCAACACTCACACTCTACCTCTGTGTACCAACACTCACACTCTACCTCTGTGTACCTACACTCACACTCTACCTCTCTGTGTACCAACACTCACACTCTACCTCTGTTCCAACACTCACACTCTACCTCTGTGTACCTACACTCACACTCTACCTCTCTGTGTACCAACACTCACACTCTACCTCTCTGTGTACCAACACTCACACTCTACCTCTGTGTACCAACACTCACACTCTACCTCTGTGTACCTACACTCACACTCTACCTCTCTGTGTACCTACACTCACACTCTACCTCTCTGTGTACCAACACTCACACTCTACCTCTGTGTACCTACACTCACACTCTACCTCTTTGTGTACCTACACTCACACTCTACCTCTCTGTGTACCTACACTCACACTCTACCTCTCTGTGTACCAACACTCACACTCTACCTCTGTGTACCAACACTCACACTCTACCTCTCTGTGTACCTACACTCACACTCTACCTCTCTGTGTACCTACACTCACACTCTACCTCTCTGTGTACCAACACTCACACTCTACCTCTGTGTACCTACACTCACACTCTACCTCTCTGTGTACCAACCCTCACACTCTACCTCTGTGTACCTACACTCACACTCTACCTCTCTGTGTACCAACACTCACACTCTACCTCTGTGTACCAACACTCACACTCTACCTCTCTGTGTACCTACACTCACACTCTACCTCTCTGTGTACCTACACTCACACTCTACCTCTCTGTGTACCAACACTCACACTCTACCTCTCTGTGTACCTACACTCACACTCTACCTCTGTGTACCTACACTCACACTCTACCTCTCTGTCTACCAACACTCACACTCTACCTCTCTGTGTACCAACACTCACACTCTACCTCTGTGTACCTACACTCACACTCTACCTCTCTGTGTACCAACACTCACACTCTACCTCTCTGTGTACCAACACTCACACTCTACCTCTGTGTACCAACACTCACACTCTACCTCTGTGTACCAACACTCACACTCTACCTCTGTGTATCTACACTCACACTCTACCTCTCTGTGTACCAACACTCACACTCTACCTCTGTTCCAACACTCACACTCTACCTCTGTGTACCTACACTCACACTCTACCTCTCTGTGTACCAACACTCACACTCTACCTCTCTGTGTACCAACACTCACACTCTACCTCTCTGTGTACCAACACTCACACTCTACCTCTGTGTACCAACACTCACACTCTACCTCTGTGTACCTACACTCACACTCTACCTCTCTGTGTTCCAACACTCACACTCTACCTCTGTGTACCAACACTCACACTCTACCTCTGTTTACCAACACTCACACTCTACCTCTGTGTACCAACACTCACACTCTACCTCTGTGTACCAACACTCACACTCTACCTCTGTGTACCTACACTCACACTCTACCTCTGTGTACCAACACTCACACTCTACCTCTGTGTACCAACACTCACACTCTACCTCTGTGTACCAACACTCACACTCTACCTCTCTGTTTACCAACACTCACACTCTACCTCTGTGTAACAACACTCACACTCTACCTCTCTGTGTACCAACACTCACACTCTACCTCTCTGTGTTCCAACACTCACACTCTACCTCTGTGTACCAACACTCACACTCTACCTCTCTGTGTACCAACACTCACACTCTACCTCTCTGTGTACCAACACTCACACTCTACCTCTGTGTACCAACACTCACACTCTTCCTCTCTGTGTACCAACACTCACACTCTACCTCTGTGTACCAACACTCACACTCTACCTCTGTGTACCTACACTCACACTCTACCTCTCTGTGTACCAACACTCACACTCTACCTCTCTGTGTACCAACACTCACACTCTACCTCTTTGTGTACCAACACTCACACTCTACCTCTGTGTACCAACACTCACACTCTTCCTCTCTGTGTACCAACACTCACACTCTACCTCTGTGTACCAACACTCACACTCTACCTCTGTGTACCTACACTCACACTCTACCTCTCTGTGTACCAACACTCACACTCTACCTCTCTGTGTACCAACACTCACACTCTACCTCTCTGTGTACCAACACTCACACTCTACCTCTCTGTAACGGGGGGGGGGTGAATGAAGTGTGGGTAAATTGGATAAATGAGTTGGATAAGTAGAAGAGGTAGAAGGGTAGATAGGTAGAAGTAGAACAGTAGATAGTAGCAGTAGAAGAGTAGATAGTAGAAAAAGATAGTAGAAGAAGAAATAGAAAATGCTGCCACCATCCATTCTAGATCATCTACATACAAGACAAGGAATGGAACTTGTCTGTATCTCAATATTTGTTATCACCATGTTTCAACTCTGAACATATACTCATTAATCTCAATATTCAGAAAAGATGTTATCATTAGGTATTTATTAGTATGTTCCATCTGTATCATGTACTCAATATCATGAAACTAGTAACCGCTGAGGCTTTCTCCTCTCAACTCAAAAACTCTAGGGAACAAAGTTAAACACAATTTAAATAATAACTTTCAATTATATTTCACATACTAAGTATCATAATTTAAGGACTCCAATTTGATGTCAAAGATTTATTTTCAAAGTGAGTCATCATCCAAGAATTTGAGAACCCTACAAGTCGACTGCCCCTTTAAATCACACAACACTTGTAACCACGATCAAGTCACCTTAATGTTCAACTCACCAAGTGTCTGAGCTCCGTGGAATAGAGAGGGGGGGGTCTGTAGTTGACAGAGACTGTCCCGCCCCCGCCGGCTGACAGCCTCGGGCTAGGCTGTCCTTAGCTCTGCTCCGCTGGCTGTTCTTGTCTTTTGCTCTGCTTCTTCTGTCCTTCTCCTCCGAATCGATATCTCTCCGAGTATATATTGGGAAACCTAGTGGCTAACTCCGCCCACAAGTTAGATAGCCTCAGGCACTCTACCAGCCACTACTTAAACGTCGGAATGTTTGAAGGCTACCCGGCTCAATTATAAGATTAGCGAGAGCTAGGTGAGATTCGCATGACCTGACCTCAGGTCAACTCGGTGTCATTAACACTAGAGGTGTGAGAACCAGGCCAGACAAGTTGGCGTCTGTCAAATCCTTGTCTGTGACTCATATATCTCCATGTATGTATTAAATAAAACTAAATCAAACACCTACGGTGTTACATCTCTGTGTACCAACACTCACACTCTACCTCTGTGTACCAACACTCACACTCTACCTCTGTGTACCAACACTCACACTCTACCTCTGTGTACCAACACTCACACTCTACCTCTGTGTACCAACACTCACACTCTACCTCTGTGTACCAACACTCACACTCTACCTCTGTGTACCAACACTCACACTCTACCTCTGTGTACCTACACTCACACTCTACCTCTCTGTGTACCAACACTCACACCCTACCTCTGTGTACCAACACTCACACCCTACCTCTGTGTACCAACACTCACACTCTACCTCTCTGTGTACCAACACTCACACTCTACCTTTGTGTACCAACACTCACACTTTACCTCTCTGTGTTGTCACATAATTCCCCAGCATAGCACCCCATACCTCATAATACAACCGATATGAAATTCAACCCACTCCCATAAGAATGTCTGGACACTCCAACCAGGACACTCTTCATGTAGCCCGAGAGCCCCAGGCTCCACACTCACCAGTTCCTCGTTACGACTCTGAACTGCCAGTTACATCGCCAGTTCCTAGTTGCAAGCGTCAGCGACAAAGGATGTGATGTCACCGGCAGGGGTATAAATACCCTTGACCTCGGTCAGTACATCAGTCTCTATCAGGTGCTCAGGGAATCATTATGGCCTCAACTCGACGCTTGCTTCCAGCCGCTTCCTGTACAAGGTTGTAATAATTTATGTAAATACTTTCAGTGTTGCCCTTATTTTTGTGTTAATGTAGGTTTGTATATGTATTTGTGTTGTGATTATTATTATTATTGTGTTCATGTGCTAGCCAAGTGTGTCCAGTCTGGGGTGAGTTTTTCATATTACTTGTTCATTTTGATATTAGAGTAAATTGTGATAATTTTTCGTTTGAGTATTCCTTCACTACTGTGCAATTTTCACACTGCAAAGGCCAATGCATTTTATAATTTAATAACTCAAATAAATACATTATTTGATAATATAAATATATTTATCTGCTATATTCCATCTCCCCCGTATAGCCGCAGTACCAATATTCTTGGCTATTTTACATATTTGACTTTTTAAGGATTCATTTTAAAGTAATTTTCAGATTGGTGGCTGAAAATACTTATATTACAGATGTAGTAATTTGTGATCTGTTTATTATATTGACTTTTTGTGGTTACATGATGTTTTAATGCACAAATTCATGCTGGTAATGGTTAATCCTGTAAGCTGTTGCTGTACCTTATTTGTGGATGGAGTTGACCCTGAGCGGCCGTGGAGTGCGGACGTGTCCCTCCGTGACTGCTGGGGTTGTTAGCTGTTTGGTCGCCAGGTGGTGGGGCGTCGCTGCCCTCCCAGAGTTGTTGCCTGGCTGGCTGCGTGCTGACGTGGCGGTACTGACATGGGGGGCCTTCAACTTCCTCCTGTTCTGCGTCAGAATTCCGTGGGTCTGGAGTTCTCTGGTAAGGCTGGTTATCCAGCCGTTGAGTTAGTGATGTGTGACGTGCTTCGTGTCCCCGTGGAGGCTGTCTACGGAGTTGAGCTTGTTACGGCTCACCGAGCGATTGTCAAGTTCATGAGGGAGGAGGAGTATCGGGACTTCCTCCGTCGGTACGAAGGGCTTTCGTTGCCGATGCCGGATGGTGCCGGCTCTGTTGCAGTTTCGGACCGCAGTGGTGCCCTGACTTATGTCAGTGTGCACGGTGCGCCCCTGGAGTTCCCTGAAGACCTTCTCCGGCGTTTCTTTGGGAGGTATGGTACTGTCATCAGTGTGCGGGTGAACACGCTTTCCTCGGGGAAGTATGCTGGGAAGCGGACGAACATCCGTACCTTAGGTATGCGCCTGCGGTCGGATATCCCATCTTCTGTCCGGCTGCTGGGTTACTACGTTCGGGTGTATTATGCCCGGCAGCCTCGTACCTGTTTCCGGTGTGGCCAGTTAGGGCATCAAGCTGCCGGGTGTTCTGAGGCCCCTGCTGCACCTGTCAACTTGTTCCGGGAAGAGGATTTCCCGCCGCTCCCTCAGGGCGTGGATTCCGGAGATGAGGTGGGGCAGGTCCCGTTCGCTGCTGATGCAGCCCCCCCTCCGTCACCCGACATGCCCCCGGTGGTTGCTGTCCCTCCTCAGGGTGTTGCAGTGGCTCCTGTCGCTGGTCCCTTCGCTGTGCCAGTTGCTCCCGAGGGTCTCCCGGATGGTCTCTGCGAGTCGTCTTCGTCTTCCTCGTCTCCTGCTGCTGCGCCTGGATCTGAACCCTCGCCTGGTGTTACGGCTGTGCTCGGTGTTGGGGGGGATGCTGAGCGTCCTGTTGTGTGCGGCCCGGTTCCACATGTGGTTGAGGCTGCTGCCGTACTGCGTCGGCCGCCGGTTCGCCCGGTTCGTGAGGCCCGTGGTTCTGGGTCCGCCTCCGGATGTGAGGATGTGCGGCCCGTGTCAAAGCGTTCCAGGCGTTCTTCTACTGCTTGGGCTGATGTGGTGGACTACGACGCAGGTGGAGCTTCGGGCGATGATGTGGCGATCCCGGGTGCCTCGCGCTCTTCGACGATGGTGGTGGCTGACGTCCATGTGTCTGCTATTGACGAAAGTTGTGCGTCTAATTTACCTCCTGTTCTTTCTCCTGCAGAAGGTTCTCCGCAGTGGGAGGTGGTCGCTCCTCCGGACGTGGGTGGTGTGGATTCTGGTGCGAGCCGAGGCATCAAGCTGGTGCTGAAGAAGGGTGGTGTGCCCAGGGCCACGGGTGCCCCTGTGGTGGTGCCCTGTGGCCCGTTCGCTCCTGTGAGGATGCGAGTTGGGGTCCTGGAGGAAGTGTTGCCGGCGTCTGTGATGCCGCCGGGTCACTGGACGGAGATTGCCGAGTTACAACTGTCTGACGGGCCAGAGCACTTTGGTGGTGGGCAGGTTCCCTTCCTGTCGAGTCGTGTGGCGACTACTCGCCTCGTGGGTACTACTATTTGGGTCCCCTGCTTGCGGGTGTTTGTTGCCCCAGTTCCGGATGTTATGGAGTCCCCGGTGGGTGGACGGGACCCTTGGCGGTGGGTGCTCTGGGAAGCATTCAATGTACGGTTCCCGCGGGCCCGGTTCCCGGGCAAGTATGTACCCTGATATATTGTGTATTTGCTCTGTGAAATGCTGTGTGCCTCTCTGGCTGCTTGTTTTCCCTGTTTTATTTTGTGCTTGTGCCTCTCCCTTTGTGCGTTTCCTTGTCGTGTGGCGTCTTAGTTTCTAGTGCTTGGCGTCTCTCGTTTCGCCTTTCCTGGCTTCGCGTTTCACCCTTACCGGGTACGCCGGGGCGCATCCGATCCCACGATCGTCGTCGCCCCTAACTCAACAACAACAACAATACCTTATTTGTCCATAATAATTTTGTCCCAGCTGAAGTGACTCACTCAGGCAGATCACCCCTTCAGATACTTATCTTATACTTTGGTTTGTCTCTGAACTATATAGTTCTATTGTGCATTATGAGATTAGGAGGAAGTATTGAGCCAAAGATCCATTCACATCCAAGATCTTGTACGTTCAGGACTCGTACACACATCCTCGTCACAGTGTTGACACTCTCCGGACCTCTAAGTCTTCGTTCAACGTCCATGCTTAACTGCCCACATAGGAAGTTTGCTATTCTTTCACATAGCACAAGGAGTGGTACATTTTGCAGTTAATTTTCGAAAATCCAGTAGGAAACCTCTTGCCTTATCGTCAATAGTCAAGAATATTCACTTGAGTACCGCGTACAGACATCCCTTCACGTTTCTCTCACTTATACTGCCTCGAAACGTTCATTTATTTTGTTTCATCAAGTCCTTACTAAAGTCAAATGACTTAGTTTAATTTCAGTTCATAATATTGAGTACAGTAATTTATCTTGTAAATTTAATTGTGTTGCCTTACATGATAATTACGTACTAACAGTGGTGCCAGTTCTTTAACAATTATTATGAGCATGTTGCCACATCGCATATAAGTCAGTCTGATATGCATCTCTCATTATTTCGCCTACAGGATATGAGTGAATTCTTCCACTATTTCTTATTTACATTATTTATCTTGTAATATTCGCCATATTTCGCTTAGCCGCCTTGTGTTCTAACCCAGAGGAGGAACTTCAGACTTCAGTGCGTGGTACGTACAAGAGCTGAATAACATTAGCCTCGGAGTATCACCTCTCTGTGCCCCATGGCGTCAACAAGTCAGACATTTACATTCTGATCTTAAACTATCTAGCCGATAATGATATCTTCACTTCAAAACAGTTGGAACAATATCAAGTTGCCGAAAAATCTGCCCTAACTCTCATGAAAATGAAGATACGAGTTAGCCTGATTAGAAGACACTGCGGACGAAAGAAAACAGGAAATGAGAAGACAGGAAGCTGAACCTAGATTCACGAAGCTCCGTGTATTTCTTTGTAAGTATGTGTACTACGAAGAAGTAAGTTTGCTATAGTGGCTGAAGTATGTTGACCAGACCACACATTAGAAGGTGAAGGGACGACGACGTTTCGGTCTGTCCTGAACCACAATCGACTTGAGAATGGTCCAGGACGGACCGAAACGTCGTCGTCCCTTTACTTTCTAGTGTGTGATCTGGTCAACATACGTCACTAGGGCTTTTAGTTTGGCCAATCAGAAAGAAGGTAAAAATTTTCATCTTACAGCTGTAGCCAATCACGACGCTGGCATATCTTAGTTTATCCCTGATCACTTGCCACTTATTTACATCGAATTTTCTTATAAAATTAGTATATTTCGAAGTAAAACTATATTTTTTCAACTTGTACAGTTAGCACCGACATTGTTGTTAACAAATATGTCACATTTTTTGCTTACCTACATAATTCTAAGAGATAGTGTGTAGCTTTCCTTGTCGCTCCCAAGATTTGGGAAGCGATGATATTTATTTACGTATATATTTACCTAAATTTACCCAAGGGCCACTAACTATCTAGTGGCCTCGACGAGGACAAAAAGCCGGGGGCTTGTTAAGTCCCGCCAATTGTCCTAATGATATTTTCTAGCTGGATTTTGACATTTATGGTTTCAGCGGGTAGGCGGTTCCATGGGTTTATAACCTCTGAGTGAAAAAACTTCTGTTTTCGGTCCTACGTGAGAGGACATACTCTCCAACACTATATCTGTAATTGCCCTGTTATCAGTGACTTCAGACCAAATGGTATGAGGTACTTTGAGCTCTGTAATTACTTCATACACTCAGGAATATTGGAAGATATTCTTGTGCTGTACCCAGATTTTGCTAGTGGGGGCTAATAGATCACCTTTACATTTCTTATTCTTTCCTGATTCCATGTATGACTGACCGTCCTGTGAGGTGGGGATGTTGGATGAGCTTGTAGCTGGTTTTTTATGTACACTGTGTGGTCCTTCATACAGAATAGGGAAGTAGCACATTGCTGTGTATACCTAAGCTTGTTAAAAATAAATCATTGTTTGAGATGAGTCTTGTAGAAACTGGTAAGAGTAATTATAATATAATGTTACATGATACAGTGTTTACCTCTTGTGAAAATCTTGAAGTTGCTGTTTAGTCAGAGTTGATTTGTTTTTGTATTGAGGCTGCTATTTTCTCCCCTGATTCCATGTATGACTAACCATCCTGTGAGATGGAAGTATTAGATGAACTTAGAGCAAGTTTTTTATCTACACTGTGTAATCTTTCATATAGAATAGGGTAGCAGCACATTCCTGTGTATACCTAAGCTTCTTAATAAAACAAATCAGTAATAAAGGTTTTAAATTATAGTTTGTATTATTACCAGTATTATCCTTATTAAATCATGTTAACCATGGATCATTAAGATCTCTTGTTGATATGTAAGTCATATTTCTTTTGTATCATTCAATAAATTGTTCATTATGTCTTAATTTTTCACTTCTTTGGATATACAGTACAAATAATAGTATAATCAACCCATATATATTTGTTGCATTATATTTTTTATTTAAATAACTGGATCAATATTTTTACAGTTGACAGGATTTGTTTTACTCACAGGTGCATTATCTGTTAAAAAATTTGATTTATTGTTACACACAATTGTGTTACACAGCCTTCCCGGCTTGGTGCCTTCTTTTGATAATTACTTATTGTTACATACAATCAAATTGTGTAACAGGAAGAGGTCTTGGACCCTCACTTCTCCCTCTCTTTTTTTACAGGCCATGATAGTCCATTTGATCATAATTATAGGTTTAAGTATTCAATGAGAGAAGTTGTTGAAGTTTTAACCCTTATCCTTATCAAACATCATTTGTGTAGCATATTTTTCTTTTATGTCTCATCCAGATTTAATTTAAAAATAAAATCAAACAAAATAAATTAAAAATGGATATGTATAGCTAAGGTACACCCCCTAGCTATACTTATTACGGGTGAACAGGGGCATTTGGTGATAGAAATGCTCCAAACAGCCCGCAGCCCGGAATCATCACCTTCTCTCATATTTCATGTTCACCAGTGTTTATTTACTTAATAACTACAGGTATAATATCTTGCTACTATAAAACTAATTCAAATATTATAAAAGACATGTTTACTACAAGTTTCAAGCAGAGAATGCATATATAGCTAACACGAAGGACTCCTCTTGACGAGACTCACTAGATAAATTATTTGTTTACAATAAAATCGATCCTCCGTATTGTAAAGTAGAGAAAAATTTAGTTATATCCAGATTATGTAAAGCTACGAATGGTCCTGAGCATCCTTAGTTTGAGGCAGTGTACTTACTTAGATTTTCCTTATTAAATGCCTACCTGAATACCGACGTAGCCGCTACGAAGATGCTAAGAAGAAAAGCATTCGTAAGTACGTACGTAACTGCTTCGTGAATCTGGCCCCAGAACATCAACAGGAACGAGAGAAACTCCAGCTGCGAGAACAAGAAGCTGCACTAGAACGTGAACGTGAAAACCCCCCAGCTCCTAGCCCAAGAAATTGAACTTAAACAACGAAATGAAGAAAATGAAGCTGAAATAAAATTTACGCATAGAACGAGAGAAGGTAACCACCGCTCTTGACTTCTAGTGTCAGGAGTCGGGACTCGCAACCACCCATATCCAGCAGTGGCAGCAAGCTGAAGCCAGCTTACCACTACGTTTCGATCCTTCATATTGTATTAAAATGTTCTCACCTTTTGTAGAGACAGAGGTAGACTAATTTTTGACTTCGTTTGAAGCTCTTGCAACCCAGCAACACTGGTCCAGGAACCAATGGTCGGTACTTCTCCTGAGCTCATCTTACAGGAAGAGTCGCCTTGACACTCAGTAGTCTTGCCACCGAAACGGAATATGATGTGTTAAAACAAGGTGTCCTTGATGCCTACCTTTTGTCCACCGTCCTTGATGCCTACCTTTTGTCCACCGTCCTTGATGCCTACCTTGTGTCCACCGTCCTTGATGCCTACCTTGTGACCACCGTCCTTGATGCCCACCTTGTGTCCACCGTCCTTGATGTCCACCTTCTGACCACCGTCCTTGATGACTACCTTGTGTCCACCGTCCTTGATGCCTACCTTGTGTCCACCGTCCTTGATGCCCACCTTGTGTCCACCGTCTTTGATGCCCACCTTGTGACCACCGTCTTTGATGCTCACATTGTGTCCACCGTCCTTGATGCCCACCTTGTGTCCACCGTCTTTGATGCCCACCTTGTGACCACCGCCCTTGATGCTCACATTGTGTCCACCGTCCTTGATGCCCACCTTGTGTCCACCGTCCTTGATGCCTACCTTGTGACCACCGTCCTTGATGACTACCTTGTGTCCACCGTCCTTGATGCCCACCTTGTGTCCACCGTCCTTGATGCCCACCTTGTGTCCACCGTCCTTGATGCCTACCTTGTGTCCACCGTCCTTGATGCCCACCTTGTGTCCACCGTCCTTGATGCCCACCTTGCGACCACCGTCCTTGATATCTACCTTGTGACCACCGTCCTTGATGCCCACCTTGTGACCACCGTCCTTGATGCCTACCTTGCGACCACCGTCCTTGATATCTACCTTGTGACCACCGTCCTTGATGCCCACCTTGTGACCACCGTCCTTGATGCCCACCTTGTGACCACCGTCCTTGATGCCTACCTTGCGACCACCGTCCTTGATATCTACCTTGTGACCACCGTCCTTGATGCCCACCTTGTGACCACCGTCCTTGATGCCTACCTTGTGACCACCGTCCTTGATGCCTACCTTGTGACCACCGTCCTTGATGCCCACCTTGTGTCCACCGTCTTTGATGCCCACCTTGTGACCACCGTCCTTGATGCTCACATTGTGTCCACCGTCCTTGATGCCCACCTTGTGTCCACCGTCTTTGATGCCCACCTTGTGACCACCGTCCTTGATGCTCACATTGTGTCCACCGTCCTTGATGCCCACCTTGTGTCCACCGTCCTTGATGCCTACCTTGTGACCACCGTCCTTGATGACTACCTTGTGTCCACCGTCCTTGATGCCCACCTTGTGTCCACCGTCCTTGATGCCCACCTTGTGTCCACCGTCCTTGATGCCTACCTTGTGTCCACCGTCCTTGATGCCCACCTTGTGTCCACCGTCCTTGATGCCCACCTTGTGACCACCGTCCTTGATGCCTACCTTGTGACCACCGTCCTTGATGCCCACCTTGTGACCACCGTCCTTGATGCCTACCTTGTGACCACCGTCCTTGATATCTACCTTGTGACCACCGTCCTTGATGCCCACCTTGTGACCACCGTCCTTGATGCCCACCTTGTGACCACCGTCCTTGATGCCTACCTTGCGACCACCGTCCTTGATATCTACCTTGTGACCACCGTCCTTGATGCCCACCTTGTGACCACCGTCCTTGATGCCTACCTTGTGACCACCGTCCTTGATGCCCACCTTGTGACCACCGTCCTTGATGCCCACCTTGTGACCACCGTCCTTGATGCCCACCTTGTGACCACCGTCCTTGATGCCCACCTTGTGACCACCGTCCTTGATGCCCACCTTGTGACCACCGTCCTTGATGCCCACCTTGTGACCACCGTCCTTGATGCCACCTTGTGACCACCGTCCTTGATGCCCACCTTGTGACCACCGTCCTTGATGTCCACCTTGTGACCACCGTCCTTGATGCCCACCTTGTGACCACCGTCCTTGATGCCCACCTTGTGACCACCGTCCTTGATGCCCACCTTGCGACCACCAACAGTTATCGACGACGCTTCAGGGACTGTGAAGACGTTACTCACACCTGCTACGAGTTCGTTCAAACAAAATGTAGATACTTTCGCAAATGGCTAGACTCGGCTTAGGTAAATAACTTTGACAATTTAATAAATCTTATTCTCGTGGAAGAATTCATATATCAAACAAGTCAAACGTACTTACGAACGTTTTTCTTCTTAGCATCCTGTTAGCAGCTACGTCGGTATTCAGGTAGGCATTTAAGAAGGAAAATCTTCGTAAGTATGCTCCGTCACGCTAAGGTTGCTCTCAACCACTCGTAACTTTCCGTAAACTGGATATAACTCAATTTTTCTCTACTAAACAACACGGATGATCGATTTTATTATAAACAAACATTTTTGCTGGAGAGTCTCTTCAGAAGCAGTCCTTCGTGTTAGCTATATATGCATTTTCTGCTTGAAACGTATATTAATATGTCTTTTATTATATTAGAATTTGTTTGATAATAGCAAGATATTGTACCAGTAGTTATTAAGTAAATAAACACCGGTGAACATGAAATATGAGAGAGGGTGATGATCCCGGCTGGAGGGAGTATTTACTATCACCAAATGCCCCTGTTCACCTGGCAATAAGTATAGCTAGGGGGGTGCACCTTAGTTATACATACCCATTTTTAATTTATTTTGTTTGGTTTTATTTTGAAATTAAATCTGGGTGAGACATAAAACAAAAATATGCTGCCTAAATGATGTTAAATAAGGGTAAGGGTAAAACTTTAAAACTTTTGTCATTGAATACTTAGGCCTATAATTATGACTATATGGACTATTATGACATGTTAAAAAGAGAGAGGGGAAGTAGGGTCGAAGACCTCTTCATGGTACACAATTTGGCTGTGTGTAACAATAAGTGTAAATATTTCATTCAAAATGATCTGCTACCAGAAATTTTAGCCAAATATCCCCAGTTTGCTAACTGTAGGTAGTAACTGAGTGATTGTAACCTATCCACCGCTGCCCACTGGATGGGGGGCGGTGTGCAGGACAAACATGTAAATTTTGACACTAGCTCTTCACATATGTCAGTTGCTTAATTTAGAACCTGTACTTGAGGTCGATCTCGAACCCATTGTTGATGTGACGACTTATATTGAATTTTGTAACTAGCTCATCAAGATTGTAACTTACTTAGCTAAATGAATTGTGGGGTTCAGTCCCTGAGCCCATTATGTGCCTCTGTAACCCTTTCCACTACCGCCCACAAGATGGGTATGGGTGCATAATAAATGAACTAAAACTAAAACTGTAACAATAAGTAATTATCAAAAGAAGGCACCAAGCTGGGAAGGCTGTGTAGCACCATTGTGTGTAACAATAAACCAATTTTTTTTAAACAGATAATGCACCTGTGAGTAAAACAAATTCTGTCAACTGTAAAAATATTGATGCAGTTATTTAAATAAAAAATATAATAAAAGAAATATTTCTGGTTTACTTATATCCTCTTTTTGTACAGTACTGTATATCCAAAGAAGTGAAAAGTTGAGACATGATGCACAATTTAATGAATGATACAAAAGAAATATGACTTACAAATCAACAAGAGATCTTAATGATCCATTGTTAACATGATTTAATAAGGATAATATTGGTAATAATACAAACTTTAATTTAAAACCTTTATTACTGATTTGTTTATTAAGAAGCTTTGGTATACACAGGAATGTGCTGCTACCCTATTCTATATGAAGATTACACAGTGTCGATAAAAACTTGCTCTAAGTTCATCTAATACTCCCATCTCACAGGATGGTTAGTCATACATGGAATCAGGGGGAAAATATCAGCCTCAATACAAAAAACAAATCAACTCTGACTAAACAACAACTCTTCACAATTTTCACAAGAGGTAAACACTGAATCATGGAAACATTATATTATAATTACTCTTACCAGTTTCTACAAGACTCCTCTCAAACAATGTATTTTTAAACATGTTTAGGTATACACAGCAATGTGCTGCTTCCCTATTCTGTATGAAGGACCACACAGTGTAGATCAAAAACCAGCTACAAGCTCATCCAACATCCTCACCTCACAGGATGGCCAGTCATACATGAATCAGGAGAGAACAAAATACTTAATGCTGATCAATTACCCTCCACTGGCAAACCCTGGGTGCAGCACAAGAATATCTTCCAGTATTCCTGAGTGAATTACGTAATTGCAGAGCTCAAAGTACCTCATACCATTTGGTCTGAAGTCACCGATAACAGGACAATCACAGATATAGTGTTGGAGAGTATGTCCTCTCAAGTAGGACTGAAAACATGTTTTTTTCGCCCAGAGGGATATAAACCCATGGAACCGCCTACCCGCTGAAGCCGTAAATGCCAAAATCCAGTTAAAAAATATCATTAATACAATTGGCGGGACCTTTAACAAGCCGCCGGCTTTCTGTCCTCGTCGAGGCCGCTAGATAGTTAGTGGTCCTTGGCTAAATTCGGTAAATATAAACAATACTTCTCAGCGCATCTTCCGAGTCACAAGGGAAGCTACACAGCATCTCTTAGAATTACGTAGGTAAACAAAAATGCAACATATTTGTTTACTATAATGTCGGTGCTAACTGTACACGTTGAAAAACAGTTTTACTTCGAAATATACTAATTTTATAAGAAAATTCGACGTAAATAGGTAACAGGTGATCTCCGATAAGAAAGTATCGTGATTGGCTAAATCTTCAAGATGAAGAATGTTGCCTGCTCTCTGATTGGCGAAACGAAAAGCCCTAGTGACATCTAGCAAGACTTCTTCAAAGATGCTAATAATTTCGTAAGTACAGTTTTCTGAATCGCATGGTCACGTTCTTAGCCGGTACTTACGAACCTTCATAGCACACCTATTTATGAAGAAAATACATGGAGCTTCGTGAATCTAGGTCCAGGGACAGGCGACGGAATTCAGTGAAGCCGAGAGAGCGGAAGAGTACTTTGGTCGAGCTGAAGGTGCTAGCCAGTTGGGCTAGTTGAGCACTGTTGACTTCACTCCGGGAGGTGCTAGCCAGTGTCTCTGTACCTGATGCCTAATAATTCCACTAATGTTACTGACATAATCCTTTCCCTTAAAACCAAGTCTAGTGCCCTTGAGGAGATACCAACTCTTATTTACAAAAAAGCCTCCAGCTTTAGCTCCTGCTATTGCATTGCTTCAACAAGTCACTTGAACTCCAAACCTTTCCAGATATTCTGAAAAAGCGAGAGTAACCCCGGTCCACAATGTGGTGATCTTACTGATGTCAACAACTTCAGACATATATCAATTCTACCAAACTCTATTAAAAATATTTGAAAACTAATCTACGAGCAGCTTTACTCTTATGTAGCCAAACTCAATATACTTAGCTCTGTCAATAGGCTTCAGACCCAAAAAAGCACTAACGATGCACTTATTAGTATGGTTAACTTGATACATGCAGCTCTTGATAAAAATGAGTTCCCTGTTGGGTATTTGTGGACCTGCGTAGGCTTTTGACACTGTCAACCACCAAACCTTCTTCTTCTAAATTACAACATTATGGAGTCAGAGGTCACTCCCTGCAGTACCTTAAGTCTTACCTTACTGACAGGCTCCATATGTTTCTGTGAATAATTCAATTTCTCCCACCTACCCATCAACTTGGTGTTCCCCAGGGCAGCATACTTGGCCCTCTCCTCTTTCTCATCAACATTAATAACCTTCCAATGCCTCCCAACATCTCAAACCAATTTTATTTGCTGACGACACAACCTTCATTTACTCCAGTCCTGACCCCTTTGCTCTAAATGTCACAGTGAATACTGAGCTAAATAAAGTCCATCACTGGCTAACTACCAACAAACTCACCCTCAATATTGACGAAACTTTCTATATTTTGTTTGGCAATAAATCCTCAAATCAAATAAATCTCAGGATTAACAATACCCAAATTTGTAACAAAGTAGATGGCAAATTCCTTGGCGTTCTCATTGACCGCAAGCTGAATTTCCAGGGACACATTCTAAACATATCAAAAAAAGTTTCAAAAACTGTTGGGATTCTTTCTAAGTTCAGATATTATGTACCCCGCCCTGCCCTGGTGACGCTCTATTATTCTCTCATCTATCCATATCTGAACTATGGTATTTGCGCTTGGGGTTCTACTACCCAAAATCATTTAAGTCCTCTAATTACTCAACACAAAGCTGCTATTGGGACAATATCTAACTCTGGCCCCAGACAGCACTCGGTACCCTTACTCAAATCTCTGAATATGTTAGATATTAAGTCACTGCACATCCTCTCATGTGTATTTGAAATATATAAAACGCTGAACTACAATGCCAATCCTGACCTTAAAAGCTTCTTAGAAGGTTATAACAGAACCCATGAGCACCACACCAGAAACAAATACCTATTTGATATCTCAAAAGTACGACTTAATCAAACTAGAAATGCTCTACAAATCAAGGGACCCAGAATGTGGAATGACCTTCCCAATCATGTCAAAGACTGTACCTCTCCCAACCAGTTTAAGATAAAAACTAAGTATTACCTAATTAACTCCATGTAACCTACCTCACCCCTAAATGTCAACCCATGTCTACTGTTTTAAACAATGCTGTTTGTTGACCAAATTGTATTTTCGCTATGTTTTCTGCCATGTTTCCCCCCTTTTTTCATTTTTTTTTTATTTTCTCAACACAATTTATACTTTAATCTAAGTTAGTATTAAGTTTTAGTCTTAGTGTTTTTCCTGCCCGAAATGCTTTGCGTAATAGTGGCTTTAGGCATTGTATGTACTAGCTCTATCTATAAATCCATCAACTTTTGTATCTCACCTTGTATGTATTTACTTTACCTGAATAAATATTTAATATTTGTATTTGTAGTGGGGCGAGTTGAGCGCTGTGGACCTCTATCGTAGAAGGTGGTAGCCAGTAGGGCGAGTTGAGCGCTGTAGACTTCACTCCTGGGAAGGTGCTAGCTAGCAAGTGAGGCTAGATGAGCGCTGTGGACTTCACTCCTGGGAAGGTGCTAGCTAGCAAGTGAGGCTAGTTGAGCGCTGTGGACTTCACTCCTGGGAAGGTGCTAGCTAGCAAGTGAGGCTAGTTGAGCGCTGTGGACTTCACTCCTGGGAAGGTGCTAGCTAGCAAGTGAGGCTAGTTGAGCGCTGTGGACTTCACTCCTGGGAAGGTGCTAGCAAGTGAGGCTAGATGAGCGCTGTGGACTTCACTCCTGGGAAGGTGCTAGCAAGTGAGGCTAGATGAGCGCTGTGGACTTCGCTGGTTGAACGTACTAGTGAGCGCGCTAAGGCGGGGGAGCGCTTGAAGACTTCTCCATACCTACAGCTAGTGTAAGGGCTAGTGGTGCGTTGAAGACCTCGTCAGAGGCATATAAATAGTGTCCGTCATCTTTAAAGCTAGCTAGCGTGAGGGGCTAGTGACGGCGCTCTGGATGACCTCTCATAGAATATTATATATAGTAGTGGTGATGGGTAATAAGAACGGGTAATTTGAAGTGCTATTTTATTATTTACCTTAAACATTACACTATATTTCCACCAAGGTTAGTGTCCTCTGAACTTGAGTAGGATCGTAGAGTTTGAAAAGAACCCGGTTACGGAAGGGTTCGTAACACTTGCAGACAAGGAAGAGACGAACCTCAGTAATTATGTACTGTTAGCTATCACCTATAGTCTCATGTACAAAGCTTTTGATTCTTATTAAAGTAAATCATCTTGGTCAGCTTATTCTCCATCTAAGGTCAGATCAAAGGACACTAACTATGCACTTTACTTAAGGTTCCTGCAACACTTAGGGACGCACCATAGAGAGGTGTCCTAATCCTCACTGTAAATCCACCACTGATCCATATAAGCCTAAACCTCAACCTCCCAAGCCTAATAATAAGCCTCTATTACCTGTAAATGTTCCCGTCACTGATCTTACTTTATTTTATATACATGTGTGCCAAGGAACTGTCTCTGCCAACAGCAGAGATTCTGATGGAACGGTCCCTATAAGCATCTTGAGGGACACAGCTTCGCTGCTGACTATTCTACTGAGAAACGCTGCACTTCAAGTCACCGTCGGCGGAGAAACCGTCCTGACCACCGACCTCACAGCTACCACACCTTACCTGCTCACCACAGTCCACCTGGATTGTCCGTTCATCAGTGGAGAGGTCCAAATCGCCATTCGGGAAAATCTTTCTCCCCGCCAGGAATTCAACTTCTCCTAGGCAACGACTTAGCCAACCAGCAGGACTCCACAAACCTGATCATCTACGACAAGCTCCAGGTATGTGAATCGACCGTAGAAGAGGAAGACCCTGCCATGACTTATGCGACAGAAGAAGAGATTAAGGTGACAGAAGAACCATCAGACATCTCCAAGCCTGGTCTAGTGACTACCCGTGCTCAAGCAGTCCACCAACCACCACCAGTAGCACCAGCTGTCCCTCAAGACCTGCGAGGCCTCCCACCGACTCTCAGGTTGTTGGAGTTCCGTAAGTTACAACAGTCAGAAATTTCTTTAAAACACTTATATTTCCAGGCACAAATTAAGAAAGATTCCATTCCAGTATTTTATATTGGTGATAATCAATTGCTGTATCGTAAATCCAGACCTGTAAACTCAAGGCAGAGGATGTCTAAGCAGATGTGAATCAGTTAGTGGTATCAACATCCCTCAGATTAGACATTTTGAATCTTGATCTTGGCCCTATGTCTCAATTGTGCCATAATCTCCATGGTACCATAACCTCCATGGTGCCATAACCTTTATGGTGCCATAACTTCCATGGTGCATTTACTTCCATGGTGCCATAACATCCATGGTGCCATAACCTCCATGGTGCCTTAACTTTCATGGTGCCTTAACTTCCATGGTGCTATACCTGCTTAATGAGGTTCTGGGAGTTCTTCTACTCCCCAAGCTCGGCCCGAGGCCAGGCTCGACTTGTGAGAGCTTGGTACACCAGGCTGTTGCTTGGAGCAGCCCGCAGGGCCACATACCCACCGCAGCCCGGCTGGTCCGGAACTTCTCTTAGAAAACAGTCCAGTTTTCTCTTGAAGATGTCCACGGTTGTTCCGGCAATATTTCTTATAGTCGCTGGGAGGACGTTGAACAACCGCGGACCTCTGATGATGATGTTCATGTTCCTATAACCTCCATGGTACCATAACCTCCATGGTGCCATAACCTCCATGGTGCCATAACCTCCATGGTGCCATAACCTCCATGGTGCCATAACCTCCATGGTACCTTAACTTCCATGGTGCCATAACCTCCATGGTACCTTAACTTCCATGGTACCATAACCTCCATGGTGCCATAACTTCCATGGTACCTTAACTTCCATGGTGCCATAACCTCCATGGTGCCATAACTTCCATGGTACCATAACCTCCATGGTGCCATAACTTCCATGGTACCTTAACTTCCATGGTGCCATAACCTCCATGGTACCTTAACTTCCATGGTACCTTAACTTCCATGGTGCCATAACTTCCATGGTACCTTAACTTCCATGGTGCCATAACTTCCATGGTACCATAACCTCCATGGTACCTTAACTTCCATGGTACCTTAACTTCCATGGTACCTTAACTTCCATGGTGCCATAACTTCCATGGTACCTTAACTTCCATGGTGCCATAACTTCCATGGTACCATAACCTCCATGGTGCCATAACCTCCATGGTACCTTAACTTCCATGGTGCCATAACTTCCATGGTGCCATAACCTCCATGGTACCTTAACTTCCATGGTACCTTAACTTCCATGGTGCCATAACTTCCATGGTACCTTAACTTCCATGGTACCTTAACTTCCATGGTACCTTAACTTCCATGGTGCCATAACCTCCATGGTGCCAACAACCACCATGATATAGCCTCCATGGTGCCAACAACCACCATGATATCGCCTCCATGGTGCCAACAACCACCATGATATCGCCTCCATGGTGCCAACAACCACCATGATATAGCCTCCATGGTGCCAACAACCACCATGATATAGCCTCCATGGTGCCACCAACCACCATGATATAGCCTACATGGTGCCAACAACCACCATGATATAGCCTCCATGGTGCCAACAACCTCCATGGTGCCACCAACCACCATGATATAGCCTCCATGGTGCCAACAACCACCATGATATAGCCTCCATGGTGCCAACAACCACCATGATATAGCCTCCATGGTGCCAACAACCACCATGATATAGCCTCCATGGTGCCAACAACCACCATGATATAGCCTCCATGGTGCCAACAACCTCCATGGTGCCAACAACCACCATGATATAGCCTCCATGGTGCCAACAACCTCCATGGTGCCAACAACCACCATGATATAGCCTCCATGGTGCCAACAACCTCCATGATATAGCCTCCATGGTGCCAACAACCACCATGATATAGCCTCCATGGTGCCAACAACCTCCATGATATAGCCTCCATGGTGCCAACAACCTCCATGATATAGCCTCCATGGTGCCAACAACCACCATGATATAGCCTCCATGGTGCCAACAACCTCCATGATATAGCCTCCATGGTGCCAACAACCTCCATGATATAGCCTCCATGGTGCCAACAACCACCATGATATAGCCTCCATGGTGCCAACAACCACCATGATATAGCCTCCATGGTGCCAACAACCACCATGATATAGCCTCCATGGTGCCAACAACCACCATGATATAGCCTCCATGGTGCCAACAACCACCATGATATAGCCTCCATGGTGCCAACAACCACCATGATATAGCCTCCATGGTGCCAACAACCACCATGATATAGCCTCCATGGTGCCAACAACCTCCATGGTGCCACCAACCACCATGATATAGCCTCCATGGTGCCAACAACCACCATGATATAGCCTCCATGGTGCCAACACCACCCATGATATAGCCTCCATGGTGCCAACAACCACCATGATATAGCCTCCATTGTGCCAACAAACCACCATGATATAGCCTCCATGGTGCCTACAACCACCATGATACAGCCTCCATGGTGCCAACAACCACCATGATATAGCCTCCATGGTGCCAACAACCACNAGTATGTGTACTACGAAGAAGTAAGTTTTGCGATAGTGGCTGAAGTATGTTGACCAGACCACACATTAGAAGGTGAAGGGACGACGACGTTTCGGTCTGTCCTGAACCACAATCGACTTGAGAATGGTCCAGGACGGACCGAAACGTCGTCGTCCCTTTACTTTCTAGTGTGTGATCTGGTTAACATACGTCACTAGGGCTTTTAGTTTGGCCAATCAGAAAGAAGGTAAAAATTTTCATCTTACAGCTGTAGCCAATCACGACGCTGGCATATCTTAGTTTATCCGTGATCACTTGCCACTTATTTACATCGAATTTTCTTATAAAATTAGTATATTTCGAAGTAAAACTATGTTTTTTAACTTGTACAGTTAGCACCGACATGTTGTTAACAAATATGTCACATTTTTGCTTACCTACATAATTCTAGAGATAGTGTGTAGCTTCCTTGTCGCTCCCAAGATTTGGGAAGCGATGATATTTATTACGTATATATTTACCTAAATTTACCCAAGGGCCACTAACTATCTAGTGCCTCGACGAGACAAAAGCCGGGGGTTGTTAAGTCCCGCCAATTGTCCTAATTATATTTCTAGCTGGATTTTGACATTTATGGTTTCAGCGGGTAGGCGGTTCCATGGGTTTATAACCTCTGAGTGAAAAAACTTCTGTTTTCGGTCCTACGTGAGAGGACATACTCTCCAACGCTATATCTGTAATTGCCCTGTTATCAGTGACTTCAGACCAAATGGTATGAGGTACTTTGAGCTCTGTAATTACTGAATACACTCAGGAAATTGGAAGATATTCTTGTGCTGTACCCAGATTTTGCTAGTGGGGGCTAATAGGATCACTTTTACATTTCTTATTCTTCCTGATTCCATGTATGACTGACCGTCTGTGAGAGTGGGAGTATTAGATGTACTTAGAGCAAGTTTTTATCTAACTGTGTAATCTTTTCAATAGATAGGGTAGCAGCACATTCCTGTGTATACCCAGCTTCTTAATAAAACAAATCAGTAATAAAGGGTTTAAATTATAGTTTGTATTATTACCAGTATAATCCTTATTAAATCATGTTAACCATGGATCATTAAGATCTCTTGTTGATGGTATAAGTCATATTTCTTTTGCATCATTCAATAAATTGTTCATTATGTCCTAATTTTTCACTTCTTTGGATATACAGTACAAATAATAGTATAATCAACCCATATATATTTGTTGCATTATATTTTTTATTTAAATAACTGGATCAATTTTTACAGTTGACAGGATTTGTTTTACTCACAGGTGCATTATTGTTAAAAAATTTGATTTATTGTTACACACAATTGTGTTACACAGCCTTCCCGGCTTGGTGCCTTCTTTTGATAATTACTTATTGTTACATACAATCAAATTGTGTAACAGGAAGAGGTCTTGGACCCTCACTTCTCCCTCTCTTTTTTTACAGGCCATGATAGTCCATTTGATCATAATTATAGGTTTAAGTATTCAATGAGAGAAGTTGTTGAAGTTTTAACCCTTATCCTTACCAAACATCATTTGTGTAGCATATTTTTCTTTTATGTTCATCCAGATTTAATTTAAAAATAAAACCAAACAAAAATAAATTAAAAATGGATATGTATAGCTAAGGTACACCCCCTAGCTATACTTATTACGGGTGAACAGGGGCATTTGGTGATAGAAATGCTCCAAACAGCCCGCAGCCCGGAATCATCACCTTCTCTCATATTTCATGTTCACCAGTGTTTATTTACTAATAACTACAGGTATAATATCTTGCTACTATAAAACTAATTCAAATATTATAAAAGACATGTTTACTACAAGTTTCAAGCAGAGAATGCATATATAGCTAACACGAAGGACTCCTCTTGACGAGACTCGCCAGATAAATTATTTGTTACAATAAAATCGATCCTTCGTATTGTAAGTAGAGAAAAATTTAGTTATATCCAGATTATGTAAAGCTACGAATGGTCCTGAGCATCCTTAGTTTGAGGCAGTGTACTTACTTAGATTTTCCTTATTAAATGCCTACCTGAATACCGACGTAGCCGCTACGAAGATGCTAAGAAGAAAAGCATTCGTAAGTACGTACGTAACTGCTTCGTGAATCTGGCCCCAGAACATCAACAGGAACGAGAGAAACTCCAGCTGCGAGAACAAGAAGCTGCACTAGAACGTGAACGTGAAAACCCCCCAGCTCCTAGCCCAAGAAATTGAACTTAAACAACGAAATGAAGAAAATGAAGCTGAAATAAAATTTACGCATAGAACGAGAGAAGGTAACCACCGCTCTTGACTTCTCGCGTCAGGAGTCGGGACTCGCAACCACCCATATCCAGCAGTGGCAGCAAGCTGAAGCCAGCTTACCGCTACGTTTCGATCCTTCATATTGTATTAAAATGTTCTCACCTTTTGTAGAGACAGAGGTAGACTAATTTTTGACATCGTTTGAAGCTCTTGCAACCCAGCAACACTGGCCCAGGAACCAATGGTCGGTACTTCTCCTGAGCTCATCTTACAGGAAGAACCGCCTTGACACTCAGTAGTCTTGCCACCGAAACGGATTACGATGTGTTAAAACAAGGTGTCCTTGATGCCTACCTTTTGACCACCGTCCTTGATGCCTACCTTGTGACCACCGTCCTTGATGCCTACCTTTTGACCACCGTCCTTGATGCCTACCTTGTGACCACCGTCCTTGATGCCTACCTTGTGACCACCGTCCTTGATGCCTACCTTGTGTCCACCGTCCTTGATGTCCACTTTGTGTCCACCGTCCTTGATGTCCACCTTGTGTCCACCGTCCTTGATGTCTACCTTGTGACCACCGTCCTTGATGCCCACCTTGTGTCCACCGTCCTTGATGTCCACTTTGTGTCCACAGTCCTTGATGTCCACCTTGTGTCCACCGTCCTTGATGTCTACCTTGTGACCACCGTCCTTGATGCCAACCTTGTGACCACCGTCCTTGATGCCTACCTTGTGACCACCGTCCTTAATGACTACCTTGTGTCCACCGTCCTTGATGTCTACCTTGTGACCACCGTCCTTGATGCCCACCTTGTGACCACCGTCCTTGATACCTACCTTGTGACCACCGTCCTTGATGACTACCTTGTGTCCACCGTCCTTGATGCCAACCTTGTGACCACCGTCCTTGATGCCTACCTTGTGACCACCGTCCTTGATGACTACCTTGTGACCACCGTCCTTGATGCCAACTTGTGATCACCGTCCTTGATGCCTACCTTGTGACCACCGTCCTTGATGACTACCTTGTGTCCACCGTCCTTGATATCTACCTTGTGTCCACCGTCCTTGATGCCTACCTTGTGACCACCGTCCTTGATGCCTACCTTGTGACCACCGTCCTTGATGCCCACCTTGTGACCACCGTCCTTGATGCCCACCTTGTGACCACCGTCCTTGATGCCCACCTTGTGACCACCGTCCTTGATGCCTACCTTGTGACCACCGTCCTTGATGCCTACCTTGTGACCACCGTCCTTGATGCCTACCTTGTGACCACCGTCCTTGATGCCTACCTTGTGTCCACCGTCCTTGATGACTACCTTGTGTCCACCGTCCTTGATATCTACCTTGTGTCCACCGTCCTTGATGCCTACCTTGTGACCACCGTCCTTGATGCCCACCTTGTGACCACCGTCCTTGATGCCCACCTTGTGACCACCGTCCTTGATGCCCACCTTGTGACCACCGTCCTTGATGCCTACCTTGTGACCACCGTCCTTGATGCCTACCTTGTGACCACCGTCCTTGATGCCTACCTTGTGACCACCGTCCTTGATGCCTACCTTGTGACCACCGTCCTTGATGCCTACCTTGTGACCACCGTCCTTGATGACTACCTTGTGTCCACCGTCCTTGATATCTACCTTGTGACCACCGTCCTTGATGCCCACCTTGTGACCACCGTCCTTGATGCCTACCTTGTGACCACCGTCCTTGATGCCTACCTTGTGACCACCGTCCTTGATGCCTACCTTGTGACCACCGTCCTTGATGCCTACCTTGTGTCCACCGTCCTTGATGTCCACCTTGTGACCACCGTCCTTGATGCCCACCTTGTGACCACCGTCCTTGATGCCTACCTTGTGACCACCGTCCTTGATCTACCTTGTGTCCACCGTCCTTGATGCCTACCTTGTGACCACCGTCCTTGATGCCTACCTTTGACCACCGTCCTTGATGCCTACCTTGTGACCACCGTCCTTGATGCCTACCTTGTGACCACCGTCCTTGATGCCTACCTTGTGTCCACCGTCCTTGATGTCCACTTTGTGTCCACCGTCCTTGATGTCCACCTTGTGTCCACCGTCCTTGATGTCTACCTTGTGACCACCGTCCTTGATGCCCACCTTGTGTCCACCGTCCTTGATGTCCACTTGTGTCCACAGTCCTTGATGTCCACCTTGTGTCCACCGTCCTTGATGTCTACCTTGTGACCACCGTCCTTGATGCCAACCTTGTGACCACCGTCCTTGATGCCTACCTTGTGACCACCGTCCTTAATGACTACCTTGTGTCCACCGTCCTTGATGTCTACCTTGTGACCACCGTCCTTGATGCCCACCTTGTGACCACCGTCCTTGATACCTACCTTGTGACCACCGTCCTTGATGCCTACCTTGTGTCCACCGTCCTTGATGCCACCTTGTGACCACCGTCCTTGATGCCTACCTTGTGACCACCGTCCTTGATGACTACCTTGTGACCACCGTCCTTGATGCCCACCTTGTGACCACCGTCCTTGATGCCTACCTTGTGACCACCGTCCTTGATGACTACCTTGTGACCACCGTCCTTGATATCTACCTTGTGTCCACCGTCCTTGATGCCTACCTTGTGACCACCGTCCTTGATGCCTACCTTGTGACCACCGTCCTTGATGCCCACCTTGTGACCACCGTCCTTGATGCCCACCTTGTGACCACCGTCCTTGATGCCCACCTTGTGACCACCGTCCTTGATGCCTACCTTGTGACCACCGTCCTTGATGCCTACCTTGTGACCACCGTCCTTGATGCCTACCTTGTGACCACCGTCCTTGATGACTACCTTGTGTCCACCGTCCTTGATATCTACCTTGTGACCACCGTCCTTGATGCCCACCTTGTGACCACCGTCCTTGATGCCTACCTTGTGACCACCGTCCTTGATGCCTACCTTGTGACCACCGTCCTTGATGCCTACCTTGTGACCACCGTCCTTGATGCCTACCTTGTGTCCACCGTCCTTGATGTCCACCTTGTGACCACCGTCCTTGATGCCCACCTTGTGTCCAACGTCCTTGATGCCTACCTTGTGACCACCGTCCTTGATATCTACCTTGTGTCCACCGTCCTTGATGCCTACCTTGTGACCACCGTCCTTGATGCCTACCTTGTGACCACCGTCCTTGATGCCTACCTTGTGACCACCGTCCTTGATGCCTACCTTGTGACCACCGTCCTTGATGCCTACCTTGTGACCACCGTTCTTGATGCCCACCTTGTGACCACCGTCCTTGATGCCTACCTTGTGACCACCGTCCTTGATGCCTACCTTGTGACCACCGTCCTTGATGCCTACCTTGTGACCACCGTTCTTGATGCCCACCTTGTGACCACCGTCCTTGATGCCCACCTTGTGACCACCGTCCTTGATGCCAACCTTGTGACCACCGTCCTTGATGCCTATCTTGTGACCACCGTCCTTGATGCCCACCTTGTGTCCACCGTCCTTGATGTCCACCTTGTGACCACCGTCCTTGATGCCAACCTTGTGACCACCGTCCTTGATGCCCACCTTGTGACCACCGTCCTTGATGCCCACCTTGTGTCCACCGTCCTTGATGCCCACCTTGTGACCACCGTCCTTGATGCCTATCTTGTGACCACCGTCCTTGATGACTACCTTGTGTCCACCGTCCTTGATGACTACCTTGTGACCACCGTCCTTGATGACTATCTTGTGTCCACCGTCCTTGATGCCCACCTTGTGACCACCGTCCTTGATGCCCACCTTGTGACCACCGTCCTTGATGCCCACCTTGTGACCACCGTCCTTGATGCCAACCTTGTGACCACCGTCCTTGATGCCCACCTTGTGACCACCGTCCTTGATGCCCACCTTGTGACCACCGTCCTTGATGCCCACCTTGTGACCACCGTCCTTGATGCTCACCTTGTGACCACCGTCCTTGATGCCCACCTTGTGACCACCGTCCTTGATGCCCACCTTGTGACCACCGTCCTTGATGCCCACCTTGTGACCACCGTCCTTGATGCCCACCTTGTGACCACCGTCCTTGATGCCCACCTTGTGACCACCGTCCTTGATGCCCACCTTGTGACCACCGTCCTTGATGCCCACCTTGTGACCACCGTCCTTGATGCCTACCTTGTGTCCACCGTCCTTGATGCCCACCTTGTGACCACCGTCCTTGATGCCCACCTTGTGATCACCGTCCTTGATGCCCACCTTGTGACCACCGTCCTTGATGCCTACCTTGTGACCACCGTCCTTGATGCCCACCTTGTGACCACCGTCCTTGATGCCCACCTTGTGACCACCGTCCTTGATGCCCACCTTGTGACCACCGTCCTTGATGCCCACCTTGTGATCACCGTCCTTGATGCCCACCTTGTGACCACCGTCCTTGATGCCCACCTTGTGACCACCGTCCTTGATGCCCACCTTGTGACCACCGTCCTTGATGCCCACCTTGTGACCACCGTCCTTGATGCCCACCTTGTGACCACCGTCCTTGATGCCCACCTTGTGACCACCGTCCTTGATGCCCACCTTGTGACCACCGTCCTTGATGCCCACCTTGTGACCACCGTTCTTGATGCCTACCTTGTGACCACCGTCCTTGATGCCTACCTTGCGACCACCGTCCTTGATGCCTACCTTGCGACCACCGTCCTTGATGCCTGCCTTGCGACCACCGTCCTTGATGCCCACCTTGTGACCACCGTCCTTGATGCCTACCTTGTGACCACCGTCCTTGATGCCCACCTTGTGACCACCGTCCTTGATGCCTACCTTGTGACCACCGTCCTTGATGCCCACCTTGTGACCACCGTCCTTGATGCCTACCTTGTGACCACCGTCCTTGATGCCTACCTTGTGACCACCGTCCTTGATGCCAACCTTGTGACCACCGTCCTTGATGCCAACCTTGTGACCACCGTCCTTGATGCCCACCTTGTGACCACCGTCCTTGATGCCTACCTTGTGACCACCGTCCTTGATGCCCACCTTGTGACCACCGTCCTTGATGCCCACCTTGTGACCACCGTCCTTGATGCCTACCTTGTGACCACCGTCCTTGATGCCTACCTTGCGACCACCGTCCTTGATGCCCACCTTGTGACCACCGTCCTTGATGCCTGCCTTGTGACCACCGTCCTTGATGCCCACCTTGTGACCACCGTCCTTGATGCCCACCTTGTGACCACCGTCCTTGATGCCTGCCTTGTGACCACCGTCCTTGATGCCCACCTTGTGACCACCGTCCTTGATGCCCACCTTGTGACCACCGTCCTTGATGCCCACCTTGTGACCACCGTCCTTGATGCCTACCTTGTGACCACCGTCCTTGATGCCTACCTTGTGACCACCGTCCTTGATGCCTACCTTGTGTCCACCGTCCTTGATGCCTACCTTGTGACCACCGTCCTTGATGCCTACCTTGTGACCACCGTCCTTGATGCCCACCTTGTGACCACCGTCCTTGATGCCCACCTTGTGACCACCGTCCTTGATGCCCACCTTGTGACCACCGTCCTTGATGCCCACCTTGCGACCACCAACAGTTATCGACGACGCTTCAGGGACTGTGAAGACGCTACTCACACCTGCTACGAGTTCGTTCAAACAAAATGTAGATACTTCCGCAAATGGCTAGACTCGGCTTAGGTAAATAACTTTGACAATTTAATAAATCTTATTCTCGTGGAAGAATTCATATATCAAACAAGTCAAACGTACTTACGAACGTTTTTCTTCTTAGCATCCTCCTAGCAGCTACGTCGGTATTCAGGTAGGCATTTAAGAAGGAAAATTTTCGTAAGTATGCTCCGTCACGCTAAGGTTGCTCTCAACCACTCGTAACTTTCCGTAAACTGGATATAGCTCAATTTTTCTCTACTAAACAACACGGATGATCGATTTTATTATAAACAAACATTTTTGCTGGAGAGTCTCTTCAAGAAGCGGTCCTTCGTGTTAGCTTTATATGCATTTTCTGTTTGAAACGTATATTAAATATGTCTTTTATTATATTAGAATTTGTTTGATAATAGCAAGATATTGTACCAGTAGTTATTAAGTAAATAAACACCGGTGAACATGAAATATGAGAGAAGGTGGTGATTCCGGGCTGGAGGGAGTATTTACTATCACCAAATGCCCCTGTTCACCTGGCAATAAGTATAGCTAGGGGGGTGCACCTTAGTTATACATACCCATTTTTAATTTATTTTGTTTGGTTTTATTTTGAAATTAAATCTGGGTGAGACATAAAACAAAAATATGCTGCCTAAATGATGTTAAGTAAGGGTAAGGGTAAAAACTTTAAAAACTTTTGTCATTGAATACTTAGGCCTATAATTATGACTATATGGACTATTATGGCATGTTAAAAAAAGAGAGAGGGGAAGTAGGGTCGAAGACCTCTTCATGGTACACAATTTGGCTGTGTGTAACAATAAGTGTAAATATTTCATTCAAAATGATCTGCTACCAGAAATTCTAGCCAAATATCCCCAGTTTGCTAACTGTAGGTAGTAACAGAGTGATTGTAACCTATCCACCGCTGCCCACTGGATGGGGGGCGGTGTGCAGGACAAACATATAAATTGTGACACTAGCTCTTCACATATGTCAGTTGCTTAATTTAGAACCTGTACTTGAGGTCGATCTCGAACCCATTGTTGATGTGACGACTTATATTGAATTTTGTAACTAGCTCATCAAGATTGTAACTTGCTTAGCTAAATGAATTGTGGGGTTCAGTCCCTGAGCCCATTATGTGCCTCTGTAACCCTTTCCACTACCGCCCACAAGATGGGTATGGGTGCATAATAAATGAACTAAAACTAAAACTGTAACAATAAGTAATTATCAAAAGAAGGCACCAAGCTGGAAGGCTGTGTAGCACAATTGTGTGTAACAATAAACCAATTTTTTTTTAAACAAATAATGCACCTGTGAGTAAAACAAATTCTGTCAACTGTAAAAATATTGATGCAGTTATTTAAATAAAAAATATAATAAAAGAAATATTTCTGGTTTACTTATATCCTCGCTTTTTGTACAGTACTGTATATCCAAAGAAGTGAAAAGTTGAGACATGATGCACAATTTAATGAATGATTCAAAAGAAATATGACTGTTACAAATCAACAAGAGATCTTAATGATCCATGGTTAACATGATTTAATAAGGATAATATTGGTAATAATACAAACTTTAATTTAAAACCTTTATTACAGATTTTTTATTAAGAAGCTTAGGTATACACAGGAATGTGCTGCTACCCTATTCTATATGAAAGATTACACAGTGTCGATAAAAAACTTGCTCTAAGTTCATCTAATACTCCCATCTCACAGGATGGTTAGTCATACATGGAATCAGGGGAGAAAATATCAGCCTCAATACAAAAAACAAATCAACTCTGACTAAACAACAACTCTTCACAATTTTCACAAGAGGTAAACACTGAATCATGGAAACATTATATTATAATTACTCTTACCAGTTTCTACAAGACTCCTCTCAAACAATGTATTTTTAAACATGTTTAGGTATACACAGCAATGTGCTGCTTCCCTATTCTGTATGAAGGACCACACAGTGTAGATCAAAAACCAGCTACAAGCTCATCCAACATCCTCACCTCACAGGATGGCCAGTCATACATGGAATCAGGAGAGAACAAAATACTTAATGCTGATCAATTACCCTCCACTGGCAAAACCTGGGTGCAGCACAAGAATATCTTCCAGTATTCCTGAGTGAATTACGTAATTGCAGAGCTCAAAGTACCTCATACCATTTGGTCTGAAGTCACCGATAACAGGACAATCACAGATATAGTGTTGGAGAGTATGTCCTCTCAAGTAGGACTGAAAACATGTTTTTTTCGCCCAGAGGGATATAAACCCATGGAACCGCCTACCCGCTGAAGCCGTAAATGCCAAAATCCAGTTAAAAAATATCATTAATATAATTGGCGGGACCTTTAACAAGCCGCCGGCTTTCTGTCCTCGTCGAGGCCGCTAGATAGTTAGTGGTCCTTGGCTAAATTCGGTAAATATAAACAATACTTCTCAGCGCATCTTCCGAGTCACAAGGGAAGCTACACAGCATCTCTTAGAATTACGTAGGTAAACAAAAAATGCAACATATTTGTTTACTATAATGTCGGTGCTAACTGTACACGTTGAAAAAACAGTTATACTTCGAAATATACTAATTTTATAAGAAAATTCGACGTAAATAGGTGACAGGTGATCTCCGATAAGAAAGTATCGTGATTGGCTAAATCTTCAAGATGAAGAATGTTGCCTGCTCTCTGATTGGCGAAACGAAAAGCCCTAGTGACATCTAGCAAGACTTCTTCAAAGATGCTAATAATTTCGTAAGTACAGTTTTCTGAATCGCATGTGGTCACGTTCTTAGCCGGTACTTACGAACCTTCATAGCACACCTATTTATGAAGAAATACATGGAGCTTCGTGAATCTAGGTCCAGGGACAGGCTACGGAATTCAGTGAAGCCGAGAGAGCGGAAGAGTACTTTGGTCGAGCTGAAGGTGCTAGCCAGTTGGGCTTGTTGAGCACTGTGGACTTCACTCCGGGAGGTGCTAGCCAGTTGGGCTAGTTGAGCACTGTGGACTTCACTCCGGAGGTGCTAGCCAGTTGGGCTAGTTGAGCACTGTGGACTTCACTCCGGGAGGTGCTAGCCAGTGTCTCTGTACCTGATGCCTACTAATGCCACTAATGTTACTGACATAATCCTTTCCCTTAAAACCAAGTCTAGTGCCCTTGAGGAGATACCAACTCTTATTTACAAAAAAGCCTCCAGAGCTTTAGCTCCTGCCATTGCATTCCTCTTCAACAAGTCACTTGAACTCCAAACTTTCCAGATATTCTAAAAAAAAGCGAGAGTAACCCTGTCCACAAATGTGGTGATCCCACTGATGTAACAACTTCAGACCTATATCAATTCTGCCAAACTTATCAAAAATATTTGTAAAACTAATCTATAAGCAGCTTTACTCTTATGTAGCCAAACTCAATATACTTAGCTCTTGTCAATATGGCTTCAGACCCAAAAAAGCACTAACGATGCACTTATTAGTATGGTTAACTTGATACATACAGCTCTTGATAAAAATGAGTCCCTGTTGGGTTATTTGTGGACCTGCGTAAGGCTTTTGACACTGTAAACCACCAAACCTTCTTCTTAAATTACAACATTATGGAGTCAGAGGTCACTCCCTGCAGTACATTAGTCTTACCTTACTGACAGGCTCCAGTATGTTTCTGTGAATAATTCAATTTCTCCCAATCTACTCATCAACATTGGTGTTCCCCAGGGCAGCATACTTGGCCCTCTCCTCTTTCTCATCAACATTAATGACCTTCCAAATGCCTCCCAACATCTCAAACTAATTCTATTTGCTGACGATACGACCTTCATTTACTCCAGTCCTGACCCCCTTGCTCTAAATGTCACAGTGAATACTGAGCTAAATAAAGTCCATCACTGACTAACTACCAACAAAACTCACCCTCAATATTGACGAAACTTTCTATATTTTGTTTGGCAATAAATCCTCAAATCAAATAAATCTCAGGACTAACAATACCCAAATTTGTAACAAAGTAGATGGCAAATTCCTTGGCGTTCTCATTGACCGCAAGCTGAATTTCCAGGGACACATTCTAAATATATCAAAAAAAGTTTCAAAAACTGTTGGCATTCTTTCTAAGATCAGATATTATGTACCTCGCCCTGCCCTGGTGACACTCTATTACTCTCTCATCTATCCTTATCTCAACTATGGTATTGTGCTTGGGTATCTGTGCTGTTTACTACCCAAAATCATTTAGTCCTCTAATTACTCAACACAAAGCTGCTATTAGACAATATCTAACTCTGGCCCCAGACATCACTCGGTACCCTTACTCAAATCTCTGAATATGTTAGATATTAAGTCACTGCACATCCTCTCATGTGTATTTTATATATATAAAACGCTGAACTACAATGCCAATCCTGACCTTAAAAGCTTCTTAGAAGGATAACAGAACCCATGAGCACCACACCAGAAACAAATACCTATTTGATATTCCAAAGTACGACTTAGTCAAACTAGAAATGCTCTTCAAATCAAGGGACCCAGAATGTGGAATGACCTTCCCAATTATGTTAAAGACTGTACCTCTCCCAACCAGTTTAAGATAAAAACTAAGTATTACCTAATTAACTCCATGTAACCTACCTCACCCCTAAATGTTTACCCATGTCTACTGTTTTAAACAATGCTGTTTGTTGACCAAATTGTATTTTTGCTATTTTTTCTGCCATGTTTCCCCCCTTTTTTCATTTTTTTTATTTTCTCAGCACAATTTATACTTTAATCTAAGTTAGTATTAAGTTTTAGTCTTAGTGTTTTTCCTGCCCGAAACGCTTTGCGTAATAGTGGCTTTAGGCATTGTATGTACTAGCTCTATCTATAATCCAGCAACTTTTGTATCTCACCTTGTATGTATGTACTTTACCTGAATAAATATTNAAGAGAAAGATACCAGAACGCCAGGAATGAATATGTCAGGATGAGAAGAGAGGCGGAAAGACAATACGAAAATGATATCGCAAGCAAGGCAAGACTCAGCCTAAATTGTTGCATAGCCACATCAGGAGAAAAACAACAGTAAAGGAACAGGTTATGAAACTGAGGATAGGGCGGAAGGATTCACTACAAATGACAAGGAAGTGTGTGAGGAGTGAATAAGAAATTCCAGGAGGTCTTCACCATCGAGCAAGGAGAAATTCCAGAGGTAAGAGAGGGAATAGCTAACCGGGAACCACTGGAAGACTTTGAGATTACCAGCGGGGAAGTAAGGAAGTGTTTACTAGAGTTGGATGTGACAAAGGCTATAGGCCCAGATGGAATCTCCCCATGGGTTCTAAAGGAAGGAGCAAGAGAACTGTGCCTACCACTCTCCATGTGTATAACAAGTCACTGGCAACAGGGGAACTGCCAGATATTTGGAAAGCAGCTAACGTAGTCCCGATATACAAGAAAGGGGATAGACAGGAGGCACTGAACTACAGGCCAGTGTCCCTAACCTGCATACCATGCAAGCTGATGGAGAAGATTGTGCGAAAAAAACTAGTGGAGCATCTGGAGCGAAGGAACTTTGTAACACAGCACAACATGGGTTTCAGGGATGGCAGGTCCTGCCTCACAGGGTTACTTGAATTCTACGACCAGGCAACAAAAATAAGGCAAGAAAGAGAAGGGTGGGCAGACTGCATATTTTTGGATTGTCAAAAAGCTTTGATACAGTGCCACACAAGAGGCTAGTGCGAAAGTTGGAGATGCAGGCTGGAGTGAAAGGGAAGGTACTCCGGTGGATAGAGGAGTACCTAAGCAACAGGAGACAACGAGTCTGTGTGAGGGGTGAAGTCTCAGATTGGCGAGACGTTACAAGTGGAGTCCCGCAGGGGTCAGTCCTTGGACCTATACTGTTTCTGGTATATGTAAATGATCTCCCAGAGGGTATAGATTCGTTCCTCTCAATGTTTGCCGACGATGCAAAAATTATGAGGAGGATTGAAACAGAGGATGATAGTAGGAGGCTACAAGATGACCTAGATAGACTGAGTGAATGGTCCAACAAATGGCTGTTGAAGTTCAACCAAGTAAATGCAAAGTAATGAAACTAGGCAGTGGATACAGGAGGCCAGACACAGGATACAGAATAGGGGATGAAGTACTTAATGAAACAGACAGAGAGAAAGATCTAGGAGTTGATATCACACCAAACCTGTCTCCTGAAGCCCACATAAAGAGAATAACGTCTGCGGCATATGCGAGGCTGGCTAACATCAGAACGGCGTTCAGGAACCTGTGTAAGGAATCATTCAGAATCTTGTACACCACATATGTAAGACCAATCCTGGAGTACGCGGCCCCAGCATGGAGCCCGTACCTTGTCAAGCACAAGACGAAGCTGGAAAAAGTCCAAAGGTATGCTACTAGACTAGTCCCAGAACTAAGAGGCATGAGTTATGAGGAAAGGCTGCGGGAAATGCAACTTACGACACTGGAAGACAGAAGAGTAAGGGGGGACATGATCACAACCTACAAAATCCTCAGGGGAATTGACCGGGTAAACAAGGATGAACTATTCAACACTGGAGGGGCGCGAACAAGGGGACACAGGTGGAAGCTGAGTACCAAATGAGCCACAGAGACATTAGAAAGAACTTTTTCAGTGTCAGAGTAGTTAGTAAATGGAATGCACTAGGCAGTGATGTGGTGGAGGCTGACTTCATACACAGTTTCAAATGTAGATATGATAGAGCCCAGTAGGCTCAGGAAACTGTACACCAGTTGATTGACAGTTGAGAGGCGGGACCAAAGAGCCAAAGCTCAACCCCCGCAAGCACAATTAGGTGAGTACAATTAGGTGAGTACACCCCCACTGGTCAACACCAGCCCCCAGAGACCCTCCCACGCCCACCGCTTGTCACCCACAACATTAACTTAACATTTTGCTGTGTGCCCTTAAAGCTGTGGCACGGCGGAGTTAGCAGAGACTGGAGTTGTGTGGCGAGTGTGTCCGTGTGTGTACAGCTCCGGGTCATGATCCGTCAGGCTGGGTCTCCAGGCTTGTGGCTCTTGACACTCACATATGTATATCCAGCTTTGTGCTCTCCAGTAGCTGTTGACAGGTGAAGTCCAGACGTTTTGGCAGTGTCAGTTTCAACCAGTCAGTTGACCTTGGTTTTATGGTCGGCAGTTGTGTCCTTAAAGAGAGAGAGGAGGGGAGCTCCCGAGTTCAATTCCCGGGTGAAACAGAAATGATTGGGCACGTTTTCTTTTACCCCATGCCTCTTATGTTCATTTATGATCATTTATGAAGTTAAACAAGTAGTGTGAGGCTGGAGCCTGGAGAAGGTCGGTGTTTGGACCTTGGAAGGGCCAAGGAACAAGCCTAAACTGTACACAGGCTTCCTGTCCCCGACAAAAGAAAGTAAATTATAACCTTAAAACCTCATAAAAACCAGATTTACTTCCATCTTAACTACGCACCACTCTCCTGCTCCCGCATATTATATACGCCCTCTCTACAAGGTGGAGAACCATTGACTACCCCAAGACGCCTTCTGACAAGGTGGAGAACCATACATTATATCAAGACGCCTTCTGGTCATCAAGACCACACCAGACCGTACCATCAAGACCACACCAGACCTGGCCATCAAGACCACACCAGACCTGGCCATCAAGACCACACCAGACCAGGTCATCAAGACCACACCAGACCAGGTCATCAAGACCACACCAGACCGGACCATCAAGACCACACCAGACCTGGCCATCAAGACCACACCAGACCACGTCATCAAGACCACACCAGACCTGGTCATCAAGACCACACCAGACCTGGTCATCAAAATCCTGTTGGAATAATGAATATAAAATGTGGCTGTGGTAGTGAGGTGAGAATGACGTCACAGAGACGAGGACTTGAGACAGTGAGGTCAGGAGGTGGAGGTCAAGCTCTTAAGGTCAGGAAAACAGGTGTCGCACCTTCCCAGTTGTGGTGGAGGTGGTGGGAATATCTGGTTTAGTCGGGACGCCTGCAAGGTCACTATACCCGTCCTCCCAGTACCCCCAGTACCCTACCTGTGCTCCCAGTACCCCCAGTACCCTACTGGTGCTCCCAGTACCCAAGAGACATAATGGTGCCCCAGGACAGGATACCTATTAAACACAAGGTAGTAGTAGTAGGCATCCATCAGTCTCAGGAGACTATGGAGTCGCGCCCTGGTTGTCGGTCTGGAGTGGCCTCTCCAGGGCGCAAAGCCAGGGGTAGGTTGATACAGAGGAGAAGCTGTTTACCCATGCAGCAGGTCCCCCCTCTCCACGGCGCCGAAAGTCTCCAAGGAAAGGCAAACGCCAATACGATTGGTTCCAGCGCCGTCGCAGGAACTGTGAGCTCCGGAGTTGACCGCGAAGTTGGTGATAAAAAGCTCAGGGACTCCAAACCCGGAGACCGCCGTAGTCGGGGCCGGAGAAGTACGTAAGTAATTACCAAAAAAGACACCAAGCCGGGAAGGCTATGTAGCACCATAGCCGGAGAAGAACCACCCCAGCAAGTGTATGAACGACCCCAGCCTCCTGAAGCAGAGCCTGGGGCCACACGAGCCCCAGGAGGTGGACGTCCCGTCCCGCACCTACGGGTTCCAGACAGATCGTCACAGCCCTCTTTCACCCGAGGCCGGCCTCCTTCAAGGCTAAGCGGAAGGAAGAGTGATAATTATTAATAATAACTGTGGTTTGTCCACCGTTGGTGGACAAAAACATTTGGTGATAGCAAATATTCCCGCCCATTTCTGTCCGTCCAATAATTCGTACCCGAAACTTGCGAGTGTGAGTCAAGAAGAAAGCCACCTATACTACCGAGACCTTTAATTGGACACATCGCACGTCACAAGCTCATAGACCCTG
>WNGS01168150.1:41470-52686 GCA_020271785.1 Procambarus virginalis | reverse complement strand
TTTCATATCTCTGTCTCTCTCTCTCTCACACTCTCATTTTCATCCCTGGTGTCATTCAGATCTCTCCGCGCTCGTCCACATAATTCCCCTACAGCGAGTCCATTTATATTTTACTGAGAATTCTTTATTCAGAAGCAGCTTGGGTGTGCCTTCAGACCCGAGCACACACCGCTTCCCTCAGATTACAATATAAACCTCAATACACCCCAGTACATAGACCAACGCTCACCCAAACATACATATATAAATCCATGTAGAAATGTACACATGAACTTTACATACATGCATGTATGGGTAATATCGTATGGATTTGATTTAAACACATAGCGACTTATATATGCGAACGCACATACACGCACATATGTGGAAAACAGTCGCCATAATGTTTGTCGTTCGAGCACACACAGGTAACTTACCAACAAAACAATTGGCAAACTGATAAGCTATTTTACGAATTTGCTAACAAACAAAGGGAAGACTCAGCAACGGTTTTTGAGATTTGTTTCCCCCATCTGAAAACCAGGTGAAGAAAACGACTGCTTACTGAAATTTTAACGAATCGTCGTTAAAATTCAGGGAATTCTACCCTCTGTCAGACACATTAACCAACATTCTCAATCGACTTGAGAATGGTCCAGGAGGGACCGAAACGTCGTCGTCCCTTCACCTTCTAGTGTGTGGTCTGGTCAATATTAACCAACCAGTTTACTGACTGGTAAAATTGAGAGGATGATAAGATAATTGGCTAACAAACTGCTTGGCAAACCAAATGAAACTTTGTCATATCAACCTCTAGACTGACCAGCCAGTCAGCAGGCTGGTTATGCAAATGACTGAACTCGGCAACAACTTACATAATGGACAGAATATTAGTTCATCATTCAATTAATTCAATTACCAAATTGACTGACTTGCTATTCATTACAATATCTGACACCTCGACTCATTAAATATTTAGATGATACATTGTCTGGCTGTCTTAATAATAAAACATAATTCATTGATTAGTAGAATATTTGAGTAAAGAGTGATAAATTTAATAACAATGTTGCTCATATAAAAACTAAATCTTTATCTACTTGATTGAATAATCAATTTATTGACTGACAAAGTTGGCCTGATTGACTCTTTAAATGGTTTACCTAAAGACTCACCTGTTAACCAACTGGTAATCTGACAAACTCAGACACATTGGCACAGCAGAATCCCAGAGTGAAGGAATAATAACCTGGTTAAACACTTTCTTCAAGTGTCCTCAGAGGCATTTATCTTCTTAAGTATTTTACTTCCACTTACCTTTTCATCTGTTGTCCTGTCCAAAATTTTTCTTACCTTCAGGTTATTTATTCCAGACTAAGAAATTCTCGTTTTTTTTTGTTCTGTTCATCCTATTCAGCCTGTGTTCATCTTATTCATAATCTTTCTTTTTAATTTCCTACGCCGCAATTATGGTCTTTGTTTCATTTCTCAAGTTAAAAATATAAAGTGTTTTTATGTTACGCTTTTAGCATCTACAGTTGTAAATTTTTGTGGTTGTAAAGCTGTTTATTTGCTTAGTTCCATGTTCATCTTTCTTTACCATGTGTCTCTTCCTGCTCCTTATGAATATATATCATAGTATTGAATTACTATTGATCTAAAAAAATTTCATGAAAAACTACAAATTTACAAAGAATAAGAATAACAAGCTAACCATCTATTGACAGCATCATTGACACACTACCCATCTATTGGCAGCATTAGCTACACATTACCCATCTATTGATAGCATTAGTGACACACTACCAATCTATTGACAGCATTAATCAAACACTGTCCATCTAATGACAGCATTACTCACACTATCCCTCTATTGACAGCATTAATCATACACTATCCCTCTATTGACAGCATTAATCACACACTATCCCTCTATTAACAGCATTAATCATACACTATCCCTCTGTTGACAGCATTAATCACACACTATCCCTCTATTAACAGCATTAATCATACACTATCCCTCTGTTGACAGCATTAATCACACACTATCCCTCTATTGACAGCATTAATTATACACTATCCCTCTGTTGACAGCATTAATCACACACTATCCCTCTATTAACAGCATTAATCATACACTATCCCTCTGTTGACAGCATTAATCACACACTATCCCTCTATTAACAGCATTAATCATACACTATCCCTCTATTTACAGCATTAATCACACACTATCCCTCTATTGACAGCATTAGTGACACACTACCCATCTTCTGACAGCATTAGTGACAAACCATCCATCGACCAACTGTACTAATGACAGACAACACATCTACTGAGCATTAAGCATTAATGCCACAATACCCACCTACAGAGAGTAGTAATGCTTTCCCAACTACTGATTGTTATAATGACTAATTACCCTACAAATAACTACTCTAATGACTTACTAACTAGCTAAGAAGCTATGTAACTAGCTAAGTACCTAGGTAAGAGGCTAAGTAACTAGTTAAGAAGCTAATTAACTAGGTAAGGAGCTAAGTAGCTAGCTAAGAAGACACTCCTTCAGCTGAACCAGTTATGTATGTTAATAGGCTTAGACAAGAGTGAACTGGGAAAGATATATACATGAGTATTCACAACAATCCTTATGAACCTTCATTAACACCAGCACAGTGTCTGGCCACGTATGTATACTACTCGAGAGGTGGGAGGGTTGGGGGAGTGACCTGCGGTTCCCGGGTCTTTGTCGGCTTCTCTCTCTTTCCCCTCCTTCTTTATCATTCTCCTTCTTTCTCTCAGTTCTCTTTCCCTCCCATACTCCTCTCCCTACCTCGCGGTTTCACTCCCTCCCTCCCTCCCATTCTCCCTCACTGCTTGCAATTCTTCTTCTATCTCTCTCCCATTGAATCTGTTATATGCGCTGATTCAACCTCGATAACAGTCGAGAATTCTTTTGCATAATTACACTATGGACAACCAGAAGCACATTTTAGACTTCAAAGGACTCGCCACTAATCGCAGTTGGCATCAATCCTGCCTGAACTTGGACTGAGGGGTCGAACCCAGCTTTCCTATGACACCTATGACACTTTCGTTGGAAGACAGAAGAGTTAGGGGGGACATGATCACCACATTCAAGATTCTCAGGGGAATCGACAGGGTTGATAAAGACAGGCTGTTTAACACAAGGGGCACACGCACTAGGGGACACAGGTGGAAGCTGAGTGCCCAATGAGCCACAGAGATATTAGAAAGAACTTTTTTAGTGTCAGAGTGTTTGACAAATGGAATGCATTAGGAAGCGATGTGGTGGAGGCTGACTCCATACACAGTTTCAAATGTAGATATGATAGAGCCCATTAGGCTCAGGAAACTGTACACCTGTTGATTGACGGTTGAGAGGCGGGACCAAGAGCCAGAGCTCAACCCCCGCAAGCACAACTAGGTGAGTACAACTAGGTGAGTACTCGCCATACAGCCACAACTCACAACTGAAATTACGAGAGCCGCGAACATCTGGACTCCATCCTCGAATAGAAAAACAAATAGATATTCTCTCTCTTCTAGATAGATGTTTTGGTTCAAGTTCTATTGGGCAAATGTTTAAAAATTCTAGGAGTCTATCCCAGAACAATGGAATGAGAAGTCATCCATTTCGCTTTAATCCTAACCCTCCTCCCCACTTGAACTGGACAGTAGAGCGACGGTCTCGCATCATGCAGGTCGGCGTACAATCCCCAATCGTCCAAGTGGTTGGGCATCATTCCTTCGCCCTCGTACCATCCCAAATCCTTTTCCTGACCCCCCTCCCAGTGCTATATAGTCGCAATGGCTTGGCGCTTTCCCCCTAATAGCTCCCTCGCTCTTTTTAACCCTGTCACCTGGACTGTACTTGCCTAGTTGTACTCACCTAGTTGTGCTTACGGGGGTTGAGCTCCGGCTCTTTGGACCCGCCTCTCTTCTGTCAATCAACTGATCTACAGATTCCTGAGCCTACTGGGCTCTATCATATCTACATTTGAAACTGTGTATGGAGTCAGCCTCCACCACATCACAGTTTAATGCATTTCATTTACTAACTACTCTGACATTGAAAAAAATCTAATGTCTCTCTGGCTCATTTGGGTACTACTACATTTCCACCTGTGTCCCCTTGTTCGTGTCCCACCCGTGCTAAAGAGCAGTGTAGTAAGACTATGAGGAACCAAACTGTATTAGGCCTTAAGTAACGATCAACACACAACGTAACATAACTTACATATATATGTATGTACGTATATATATATATATATATATATATATATATATATATATATATATATATATATTTGTGTGTGTGTGTGCGTGTACTCACCTATTTGTGCTTGCAGGATCGAGCATTGACTCTTGGATCCCGCCTTTCCAGCTATCAGTTGTTTACAGCAATGACTCCTGTCCCATTTCCCTATCATACCTAGTCTTAAAAGTATGAATAGTATTTGCTTCCACAACCTGTTCCCCAAGTGCATTCCATTTTTCCACTACTCTCACGCTAAAAGAAAACTTCCTAACATCTCTGTGACTCATCTGAGTTTCCAGTTTCCACCCATGTCCCCTCGTTCTGTTATTATTACGTGTGAACTTTTCATCTATTTCCACTTTGTCAATTCCCCTGAGTATTTTATATGTCCCTATCATATCTCCTCTATCCCTCTTTTCTCTAGTGTCGTAAGGTTCAGTTCCTTCAGACGCTCTTCATATCCCATCCCTCGTAACCCTGGGACAAGCCTCGTCGCAAACCTCTGAACCTTCTCCAGTTTCCTTATGTGTTTCTTCAGGTGGGGGCTCCATGATGGCACGGCATACTCTAAGACGGGTCTCACGTAGGCAGTGTAAAGCGTCCTAAAAGCCGCCTCATTTAGGTTTCTGAATGAAGTTCTAATTTTCGCCAGTGTAGCGTACGCTGCTGTCGTTATCCTATTTATATGTGCCTCAGGAGTTAGATTAGGTGTCACATCCACTCCCAGATCTCTTTCTCGAATCGTTACAGGTAGGCTGTTCCCCTTCATTGTGTACTGTCCCTTTGGTCTCCTATCACCTGATCCCATTTCCATAACATTACATTTACTGGTGTTAAACTCCAGTAGCCATTTCCCTGACCATCTCTGCAACCTGTTTAAGTCCTCTTGGAGGATCTTACAATCCTCATCTGTCACAACTCTTCTCATTAATTTTGCGTCATTCGCAAACATTGACATGTATGATTCCACTCCTGTAAACATGTCATTTACGTAAATTAGAAAGAGGAAATTGGTCCCAGCACCGATCCTTGAGGTACTCCACTTGTTACTGTTTGTCAGTCCGACTTCTCGCCCCCTACCATTACCCTCTGGCTCCTTCCTGTTAAGTAGTTCTTCACCCATTCTAGGGCCTTTCCGCTCACTCCTGCCTGCCTCTCAAGCTTGTATAGCAGTCTCATGTGCGGTACTGTATCAAAGGCCTTTTGGCAGTCAAGAAATATGCAGTCTGCCCAGCCTTCTCTGTCCTGCCTTATCCTTGTTACTTTATCATAGAATTCTAGAAGGTTTGTTAGGCATGATTTCCTTGTGTGTGTGTGTGTGTATTCACTTAGTTGTATTTTACGGGGGTTGAGCTTTGCTCTTTCGGCCCGCCTCTCAACTATCAATCAACTGTTTACTAACTACACTAACTACTTTTTTTTTTTTCTCCACACCACACACACACACACACCCCAGGAAGCAGCCCGTGACAGCTGACTAACTCCCAGGTACCTATTTACTGCTAGGTAACAGGGGCATACAGGGTGAAAGAAACTTTGCCCATTTGTTTCTGCCGGTGCGGGAATCGAACCCGCGCCACAGAATTACGAATCCTGGTTGATACCTGGTTGATACCTGGTTGATGGGGTTCTGGGAGTTCTTCTACTCCCCAAGCCCGGCCCGAGGCCAGGCTTGACTTGTGAGAGTTTGGTCCACTAGGCTGTTGCTTGGAGCGGCCCGCAGGCCCACATACCCACCACAGCCCGGCTGGTCCGGAACTCCTTGGAGGAATAAATCTAGTTTCCTCTTGAAGATGTCCACGGTTGTTCCGGCAATATTTCTTATGCTTGCTGGGAGGACGTTGAACAACCGCGGACCTCTGATGTTTATACAGTGTTCTCTGATTGTGCCTATGGCACCCCTGCTCTTCACTGGTTCTATTCTGCATTTTCTTCCATATCGTTCACTCCAGTACGTTGTTATTTTACTGTGTAGATTTGGGACCTGGCCCTCCAGTATCTTCCAGGTGTATATTATTTGATATCTCTCTCGTCTTCTTTCTAGTGAGTACATTTGGAGAGCTTTGAGACGATCCCAATAATTTAGGTGCTTTATCGCGTCTATGCGTGCCGTATATGTTCTCTGTATTCCCTCTATTTCAGCAATCTCTCCTGCTCTGAAGGGGGAAGTGAGTACTGAACAGTACTCAAGACGGGACAGCACAAGTGACTTGAAGAGTACAAGCATTGTGATGGGATCCCTGGATTTGAAAGTTCTCGTAATCCATCCTATCATTTTTCTGGCTGTCGCAATATTTGCTTGGTTATGCTCCCTAAACGTTAGGTCGTCAGACATCATTATTCCCAAATCCTTTACATGTTGTTTTCCTACTATGGGCACATTTGATTGTGTTTTGTACCCTGTATTATGTTTAAGGTCCTCATTTTTACCGTACCTGAGTACCTGGAATTTGTCACTGTTAAACATCATATTATTTTCTGATGCCCAGTCGAAAACTTTATTAATATCAGCTTGAAGTTTTTCAATGTCTTCAGCCGAGGTAATTTTCATACTGATTTTTGTGTCGTCTGCAAAGGATGATACGAAGCTGTGACTTGTATTTTTGTCTATATCTGATATGAGAATAAGGAAAAGCAGCGGTGCAAGGACTGTACCCTGAGGTACAGAGCTTTTAACTGCACTTGGACTAGATTTTATATGGTTGACCGTTACTCGCTGAGTCCTGTTTGACAGAAAACTGAGTATCCAGCGTCCTACTTTACCGGTTATTCCCATTGACTTCATTTTGTGTGCTATCACGCCATGGTCACATTTATCGAAAGCCTTTGCGAAGTCCGTGTATATCACATCAGCATTCTGTTTTTCTTCTAATGCCTCAGTGACTTTATCGTAGTGCTCAAGTAGCTGTGAGAGGCACGATCTTCCCGCTCGAAATCCATGTTGGCCTGGGTTGTGAAGGTCATTGGTCTCCATGAAATTGGTGACCTGACTCCTAATCACTCTCTCAAATACTTTTATGATGTGCGATGTTAGTGCAACTGGTCTATAATTCTTTGCCAATGCTTTGCTCCCTCCCTTGTGTAGAGGGGCTATGTCTGCTACTTTAAGTGCATCTGGTATCTCCCCGTGTCCAAGCTCTTCCTCCACACTATACTGAGTGCCTGTGCTACCGGCACTTTGCATTTCTTTATAAATATTGAATTCCATGAGTCTGGACCTGGGGCCGAGTGCATGGGCATGTTTTCAATTTCTCTTTCAAAATTTAGTGCGCTCGTGTTGATATCAGTTATATTTACAGGGGTTTGGATATCCCGCATAAAGAAATTGTCTGGATCTTCTACTTTCATGTTGTTTATTGGAGTGCTAAACATGTCCTCATACTGCTTTTTTAGGATTTCACTATTTCTTTGTCATCCTCCGTGTATGAACCTTCACTTGTACGAATAGGTCCAATACTGGCAGTAGTTTTTGCTTTTGATTTCGCATATGTGAAGAAGTATTTTGGATTTTTCTTTATTTCCTGAATGCTTTCTGTTCTAACTGCCTTTCTTCAATTTCATATGAGATGTTGATGAGTGTTCATATGAGTGTTTTTCATATGAGAGAGAATCCTGCACGCTATCCACCAGGCTACCTGGCCCCTTCCAGGTAGGAAGGACTACCTTCAGGTAGTCCTTCCAGGTGTGGGTTGTGTGGTGTGTGTGTGTGTGTTGTGTGTGTTGTGTGTAGATCACGAAAACTATCACGTGATGAAAATGTGACAGTGTCATTCCACGGAGGAAGAATTGAAACAGGAATGTCCTAAGTACTTTCGTATATTAATACATCTCAGAAGAATGAAGTGTCCCTGGCCTCATATGACACATATGTATATATATATATATATATATATATATATATATATTTATATATATATATATTATATATATATATATTATATATATATATATATATAATATACCTGCATTTGGGTGAGGTGACATGTTACAATAGTATTGGATGAGGTGAAAACAGATTTTCAACACAAGCCAGAACGAGGTATAGAACGGGGCATAAAACGGGTTATAAGCTAAAGGAAGATGGAAGAAACTGCAGAGGGCCTAGGGCCATATTTCTTGATGCTTCTACTCGACGGTGGAGACATCTTCCGCCAACACATCACAAGAATCAGTGTGGTCACTATGCGACCCAAACGTCTTAATATATATATATATATATATATATATATATATAGATATATATATATATATATATAGTATATATATATGACAATGTCAGACCACGGAGGAAAAATGAAACAGGAATTTCCTTAAGTACTTTCGTATATTTAATACATCTTCAGAAGGAGTGATTTTACAGATCGAGTGCTGGACATAAATAGGCAGGAGAGAAAGGTAAGTGAGGTGAGGTACAATCGATTAAGTCACCCAAGAGATGGCACGGGCATGAATAACCCTGTAAAGGTATTATAGCATACAATAGTAAATATATACAATGAATAGTGAGACAAATGTGCTCCAATGATCCTACTTAAATCGCCCTTTAATTGATCTATTAAAAATGGATCTAAGTTATATAGACCACTGCTAATGTTCAAATTACTTTCTTTTGTGATCTGTATCAAAGCAGATTCAATATGTTTCTGTTATAGGTGCTTTTACAATTTGTTATTGAAGAAGCCATCTCCCAATCAATTCGGTGAGCATCTTCTGACAAATGAACAAACAGAGCATTAGACACTTGGCCCTGTCTTACAGAGTATTTATGTTGCGATTTTCTACATTTCAAATCTTTAGATGTTTGCCCAACATAGAACTTATTACAGTCTTTACAAGGTATTTATAAATGACACAATTATCACTACGAGGGCTGTTCCTAACTAATAGCTTACAAACAGTGTTTTCGTAGCTAAACATTACATGTATGTAAAAAGTTTTTTTAATAGATCAATTAAAGGGCGATTTAAGTAGGATCATTGGAGCACATTTGTCTCACTAATTCATTGTATATATTTACTATTGTATGCTATAATTACCTTACAGGGTTATTCATGCCCGTCGCCATCTCTTGGGTGACTTAATCGATGTACCCACCTCACTTTACCTTTCTCTCCTGCCTATTATGTCCAGCACTCGATCTGTAAAATCTCTTCTGAAGATGTATAAATATACGAAAGTACTTAAGGAAATTCTGTTTCATTTTTCCTCCGTGGTCTGACATTGTCACATTTTAAAATCACGTGTTTAATTTCGTGAGATCACGCACATATATATATATATTATATATATATGATAATATATATATATATATATATATAATTATATATATATATATATATATTATATATATATATATATATAACCTTCTCTCCACAGCTCAAAAAACGGAGAAAAGGGTCCTGAAAGATATTGTTAAGAGAAATGTTATCCCTACAGACAAAAATCAGAAGATACAACTAACGATTTACTATAAAACCAGAAAACGGCAGCCACTCATGATATATATATATATATATATATATATATAGATATATATATATTATATATAATATATATATTATATAATATATATATATATTATATATATATATATATTAAATATGACCGAAAAAGTAAGATTAAAATTCTAACACGAATTTTCTCGATTTTCCTTATGTTTCTTTTTACTGGTGACGGTAAATGAAAAATTCATTCTCCAAATTCATTTATTTCTGGTCTGACGCGAACTTGAGCGCGTTTCGTAACTTAATACATTTTCAAAGACTTTAGTTTATCAACACACAACTTATGCCTGAAACAGCATTGGCTCTTATACCTGCATTGGGTGAGGGGATGTAATACAATAGTGGGGTGAAAAACAAACTTTCAACAAAACACAGAACACGGAACAATAGGTATAGATTTGCAGAAGTTGGGTACAAATAGAACTGCAGAAGGCCTATTGGCTCATATTTCTTGATGTTTCTATATTGGAGCGGAGTCTTGAAGTGGGTACAATGTAGTTGTGCGTTAATGGCTGTTGATTGCTGGTGTGACTTCTTGATGTGTAGTGCCTCGCAGATGTCAAGCCGCCTGCTGTGCTGTATCTATCAATGATTTCTGTGTTGTTTGCTAAGATTTCTCTGGTGATGGTTTGGTGTGGGAAGAGAATATATGTTCCTTAATGGAGCCCTGTTGCTTATGCATAGTTAACGCCTGGAAAGAGATGTTGTTGTCTTGCCTATATACTGAGTTTTCTGCTAGCTTCAAAAAGCTAGCAGCACTTTTATCCTAGGCAACAAGTGTCTCTGAGGCAATGGGGACGAAATTGTAGTGGTGCTCAAGGTCTCGTATTTACGTGACTTGGCCGCTTCCTGGTGATTGGCAGCTCCTCCTGCTTGTGTAGCACTGAAGTCAACATAGGTATGGCTAAAGTTGAAACGCAAGTGTAGTCCCACACAACTGTCTACCGTTTCTTCCAGGGTTCACCGTGATTCCGTCTGGGCGACCGACAGGCTCATCAGAGTTGCGGGACATTAGGTAACAGGGCTCTCTTTCGGCTGGACAACGGCTGTGGTAAGGCTTCTCTTAATAAGTCATTGACCTCGCCGTGTCTGGCGTGCCATCCTTCTGTCCTTTGCCAGAGAAGGCCATGCCGTCCGTACCTGTCGGCCTCTGCCTCGCCGCAAATACACCTGTACTCGGTGTGGATTGGGGCACGTGGCGGGGTGCCACGGCAATTCGAAGGGCCTGTGGTGAGATGGGTGCCGGTTGCTGACATTGGGGTTGCTAATAGAAATCACCTGCATGGGGAACTGCTACAGCTCTAAGTCGGGCAGTGTCATGTGGTGTTGTCGCAGCTTCTAGCAAAGTCGCAGCTCTTGGTCGGCAATGGGGCGATCCCAGATGGATTGCTTATGGGCTTCAGAAGGCGGTGGTTGGGGTGCTGGCTGTGAGAGAGACCCATTTGGTT
>WNGS01168150.1:0-33088 GCA_020271785.1 Procambarus virginalis | reverse complement strand
TGTGCTACGGTTGAGAGGGAAAGTAAGTGAGGGAAAGTGAGAGAGAGCAGAGAGGAGAGAGAGAAGAGGGAGGGAGAGAAGAGCGAAGAAAAGGGAGAGAGAGAGAGAGAGAGAGAGAGAGAGAGAGAGAGAGAGAGAGAGAGAGAGAGAGAGAGAGAGAGAGAGGGAGAGAGAGAGAGTGTACCAAACTTTCCCGTCTTTTCCCCTTTTCACCTTCAAATCCACCTCTCTCTCTCTCTACCGTCTTTCTCCACTCTGTCCTCCACTGGGTTCACTTGCCTTCCTTCATATCAATTTCTATTCACGTCTCCTCCTTTTCTATTTTGCAGTTCCACTCATTTTCTTTTTCTCTTTACGAATTCAACTTCTTGCTATTTCGTCTGAAAAGGCCGAACGGACTTAGTGCCATTTTCTCTTAGCATTTGCATTTTCAAGTATGTAGGCACTGTACAAACATGAAGGAATTCATTGAAACAAGCAGAGAATATGTTGAAACATGCACGGAACAGGTAGAGAAATGGATCGTGTGGATAAGGTTCATGAATGTTCTCGTAGCTGGATAAGCCTTTTGTTGCGGAACGCCTGTTTGGGTTATTACAGGTCAGGTGACCCAGGACAGCACACGGGTAATTATAGGTCAGGTCACCCAGGGCAGCACACGGATCATGTGTTCTAGTTAATGTAAGAGTCATAAAAAAACTGTAACTTGTTAATGGAATAGCATATCTTGAATTTCTCTTGAATTCTCTCACTTGAATTTCCCGTGTGATACAGTTGCAATGAAAGCTAATATAAAAGTTTACAAATATAAGATTTCATAAAATTCTATTGCAAGTTTAATGATGACCCGTACGTCCTAACAAGCAGCCATAGCCTGGGTTATACTTAAAACCCTATTACCTAACTAGTACCAGTAGATCAACAGTGATAAAGCAGTGATAAGACAGCCATTCTCTGTCGCATGTGCTTCTTGATATCTTGTCTCACTGTGAGAGACTTTCCCGCCGCTGACTGCAAATTACATGTTGCATAGTTTCTGAATGTAACCTCTATGCACAGTGTACAGGGCAAGTGCACGAAGGCAATCTCCCGCATTACTGGGTAAAGACTTGGAGTGTTTAATCTCTAATAAGAGAACATGTTGCGAGCACCATTGTCATGTTGCGACGGCCGTTGTAGGGTCAGAAAATATACAAAAAGTGAGTGCAGCATTTCCATGCTGGACGCAAGCTCCAGGCAAGCAGCCATCTAGGTAGCTACTTGGTGAAACGTTCCACTATCTGACCGTTACAGGCCAGGTCATCCAGGGCAGCACACGGGTCATTACAGGTCAGGTGACCCAGGGCAGCACACGGGTCATTACAGGTCAGGTGACCCAGGGCAGCACACGGGTCATTACAGGTCAGGTGACCCAGGGCAGCACACGGTCATAACAGGTCAGGTTACCCAGGGCAGCACACGGGTCAATACAAGCCAGGTCACTCAGGGCAGCACACGGGTCATTACAGGTCAGGACACCCAGGGCAGCACACGGGTCAATACAGGTCAGGTCACTCAGGGCAGCACATGGGTCAATACAGGTCAGGTCACCCAGGGCAGCACACGGGTCATTACAGGTCAGGACACCCAGGGCAGCACACGGGTCAATACAGGTCAGGTCACTCAGGGCAGCACACGGGTCATTACAGGTCAGGACACCCAGGGCAGCACACGGGTCAATACAGGTCAGGTCACTCAGGGCAGCACACGGGTCATTACAGGTCAGGACACCCAGGGCAACACACGGGTCAATACAGGTCAGGTCACTCAGGGCAGCACACGGTCATTACTGGTCAGGTCACCCAGGGCAGCACACGGGTCAATACAGGTCAGGTCACTCAGGGCAGCACATGGGTCAATACAGGTCAGGTCACCCAGGGCAGCACACGGGTAAATACAGGTCAGGTCACGCAGGGCAGCGCACGGAGGATTAAAGGTCAGGCAACCCGTCTTCGACTCAAGTCCATTACATCCAGCGGTCGACCCCACAGACGCATTCATAAATTTTTACATGCTGCTCATTCACAACAGGAATTTTTTCATATATAAATTAATATTATAATATATTAGCATATTGTGCATATATAGGCATTGATTAGGTTAGGTGTTTAGGTTCTGTTGGCGATTATTTGTATTTGTAGAACGTGGGTGAAGCATTTAAGCGTTGTGATTCAACCCGTCCTCGACTCAAGTTCATTACATCCAGCGGTCGACCCCACAGACGCATATATGAATTTTAATATGCATTCCATTCAAAACAAGAATTTTCTTAAATTTAAATTAAGATTATAATATATTACCATATTGAGCATATATAGGAATAGGTTAGGTTAGGTTAGGTGTTTAGGTTCTGTTGGTGATAATTTGTATTTGTAGTACGTGGGTGAAGCATTTATAGCGTTGTGGTTCGAACAAAATTCGTCAGCGAAGCACTTGTTCCAGAAGTGTTCGTACGAAATCAGTTGTGAGTCGTGTGTAAACCGTTTTTCATTCATAAACAGGGGGTTTAGGGGGTGGATGGAATAACTTTTGGGTCTTTGTTTGGAGGACGGGCTGGGTCAGGTCACTGGCAAAGCTCGACTCTGGGTTCAGTAATGTTGTCATGAAGTCACACGCCCACGTGACCATGGATGCGTCTGTGATGCACCAGTAAGTCCTAGAAGTAGCCAAACATTGCTGATTGGCTAACCTCAGAGACAAGAGCTGAAACTGACTATATTGGCTGTGCTTCCACTCCTAGCCAATCATCCTAGCCAGCCTGGTAGACCAAACTCTCACAAGTCGAGCCTGGCCTCGGGCCGGGCTTGGGGAGTAGAAGAACTTTTAGAATCCCATCAAGCAGGTATAAAGCAGGTATCAAGAAATCGAGGCATAAGACTCGTGTGCTTTTCTGTTACCGGCCACTTACTACAAACAACATGTTTAAGTTCTTAGGAAAATTAACGAGTGCCCAAATCAGTCAAAAAATTCTTGCAGGCAGCCAGAATCCGCAGTGTAATTATTTTCATGAATTAAGTGGAGGGGCTGTGCAAGACATCGCGATGGAACATCCAGATGCAACAGGACTGTCACGAATGTAGTCCAGTTGATCATGGAGTATCTAAGCCGCCTGTATAGTGAATGTTGTGTGAAGTCCAGAAGCGACGTCATAGTTAATCTGAAGGTGAATGGCCTTCAAACATAAGTTTGAAGACTGTAGTCACCACTTTGTTGCTTGAACCAGTGACCAGCCGCACGTGTAGACCAAGATCCGTGTCTGAACCCTTTGCGTCTTGGTGTTCACGTGACCCACCAACACCGCTCTGTGCTCCATACTCCTCCTAGCACAATTCACTTAAGAGTGTCTGCCTACTATAACTACCACGTGCCTGGTCTACTAGATATAACGTGCGGTTGTTGTAGAGAGAACCACCACGAGGACTACAAGATCGAAGATTGTGAAGATCAGTTGGTTTTGGTGCCTTGTGCTGGTATGGGCAAATTGTACTAGGCATCATGTGTGGTCGTTTTAGAGAGGACCAGCACGACTTCTACAGGTCTGTTGATGACGACCAGCTATTCAGACCTTCCGCGAGCTGTGTGCATGCAGAACGTCCTCCTAAGGTTTCCCAACGTCAAGAAACGGTCGTCATAAAGTGTCTTTATCCTAACCTAACAGAGGACCCAAAACCGAAAACGAGATAGTATGACAGTTTTGTGAGCCACCTCAATTTTCTAGTAAGACGATTATTGGCCTTATGTTGAGAATACGTCAAATTGGGACTCTCTAATAGGAGGGCAGGTCTGGAATGAGACCTTGTAGGAATGTGTTAGGCTGGAATTTGTGTAAGTACTAAACTCTGATTAATTATTGCGTTAGTGTTTGTCTTTGCGTCGATCACTGATAACCCAGAGGCTTACTCACCATGCTATTCACCAGGAACAGTTGGAGGCTGAGTTTAGAGACAAACTATTGGTAAATAAGTGATTATCTGTGTGGTGCCACATAGTTCAACCTGTCAGTGAATGTGTTCTTTAAACACACAACTCATTTAGATACCTGTCCATTTTATATTGACGATGAGTCTGTCACGCCATAATTGTTGCTGATTGTGTATGCCATTATATTGAATGCCTCTAGTCCAAAAAAAATCTAGCATCTCATTTGGGGCTATATAGGGTTATTTATATACCTCATTCACAATGGGAAAAGTGTAAGTAAGATTGGAGAAAATGAATACCAATTTTCCATTTATCTTTATAAATAATATGAAGATGTATTCAGAGCTGTAGACGGCTCTCCTTCCAGTCTATAAGAAACATTTATTGCAAGTATAAGGTATCAGAGCTAAAAATAATTATTGTACCAATTACGCGATTGATTAAACAAAACAAAGTTCAATGGAGGTACTAAAGATATATTTCTCACTGGAAGAATTTAATGCAGTGTGTAAGAGCAAATTCGTAGGGAAATGCAAGCAAAAGTGAATCAACAATGTTTCAAATCGAAAGAGTTCTGAATCCGAATTCAGAGCAGAAAATTGTGAAAAATTGAGAAAGTGGACATGACAGCATTCTCACTAGGCTGGGAAAAGTGGAGATGAAGAACGTCACGAGGAGAGAAAAGAAAATTTGAGAGATGAACGTAGCATCGACCAGTGGAGAGACAAGTCTTTTTAACATGTTGATGACACTAGTGGCTCTTAAATATTGCTTTTAGCACGAATGTGGGCCTTAAATATATTGTTGACAAGACTGGTATAGAGTGTGTTTCTTAAGCAAAACTGTCTGTTCTCGAATATTGATGACAAGTCTATTTTCATATATCGATAAGTCTGCTTGCATTAATTGATGACAAGTATTTATTCATATATTGATGATATGACTATTTGTCTTTCATCATGACATGGATTTACCAATGTGACGTGAGTTTTCATTATCCATTTTTAACTAGCTGTACCTGGCCATGTGTTGCTGTGGCTCAGCAATCTAAGTACATATGTATGATGACGACCAAGCTGACGAGGCGTTTGACATGTCATCTTTAATCAGGTGCCCCCAAAAATCATATGAGACAAGCCCATGACATCACATTAACAAGATAAATGTTGAATAAAAACACTTGTATAATAGACAAACCCCCAAGATGTAAGAAAGTAACAAATTCTTGAAGCAATCCTCATAAAAATAGAACCACCCACCATTAGAGTAAGAACAAGACCGGAACATGAAGATGCCAACATAGAAGACAGTGCTCAACATGCTACATCCACTGCACCTGATTAATCTTTCAATTTGCTTCTTCCCCTATTTTCGCCTTTTTCTTTTACGTCTTACCTATTCCCTTCTTTTTGTCTTATTCCTGACCCATTTGTATAGGTCTTCACCTGACCCCTTAATGGTATAAATCTAACACGCCTTGTATTTTCTTCAGTTACATCCCCACTCCTGTGCCAGTTTCATAAGACAACCCGAGTTGTGTTGTCTACAAAATATTACCATAACTTCAGTAATAATTTAACTATAATCATCTCATCTTTGAGTGTTAATCTGTGTCTCTGTACCAACTAAGAGTGATAATTGAGGAGCTAGCATGAGGTAAATCCAGAATAGATACAAGGTTACCAATCAAATTATAGTGTGTATGATTATATAATGTGTATTTTAAATGATAAACAGCTCTAGTTCAGAAACTAGTAGCTCTTCTAGCCTAAGTGCTAGAAACAGTCCAAATCAAAGTCCAATAAGGCTTAGCACTAGTACATCTGCAGCACGGCTAGCAAATACAGCCATCATGTCTACTGCCAAAAATGTAAAAGCAACCCTCACTGGTATGAAGGGCTCTTAACGCGAGAGATAAAAAAATGCGATTATTTAAGTAATCAAACTCCAGTTGATTATGTTGAACTGGAAGGCCATCATAAGGTTGCAGAGAGCAAATATCAGCATGTAAATCCTGAAATATCAGGATGTACTTGCTGTTACCAACATAGATTTTGAAGCAGTCTCCGTGGTGTAGTGGTAAGACACTCGCCTGGCGTTCCGCGAGCGCTATGTCATAGGTTCGTATCCTGGCCGGGGAGGATTTACTGGGCTCAATTCCTTAACTGTAGCCTCTGTTTAACGCAACAGTAAAATGTGTACTTGGATGAAAAAACGATTCTTCGCGGCAGGGGATTGTATTCCAGGGACCTGCTCGAAACGCTACGCGTACTAGTGGCTGTACAAGAATGTAACAACTCTTGTATATATCTCAAAAAAAAAAGATGAAGATGCAATGGAAGCTGTCGTACAAGAAAATGCAGATGCAATACAAACAAAGTTACAACATTTTGTCATGTTAATAACCATACACAAGGCCACTACAAACATTGCAGCCACATCTTCCCAAAACCCGACACAACCAGAAGTCAAATTACCATCGCTCAGTCTCCCAACTTTCTCTGGTATAGAGGACAAGAGTTGGGTCAACTTCTGGAACAAATTTGTCGATTCAGTGGATTCTAATGCAAAACCACTATAGCCAAGACCACAAAATTTACATATTTACAAGCTGTCTTAAGGGATGAAGCGTTAAAGGTGGTCTGTAATTTGACCTTCAATGATGATGGTTATGATAGCGCAGTACAGCTCCTTAAGGAAAATTATGCTAAGCCAGAAAGGACTATCAGACTTCTAACCCAGAAACTGTTAGATATTTCCCCTCCAGGTGGGTCAGCTGACTCACTCCAAGCCTTTAGATTGGAGCTTGAGTCTTTGCTCAAAGCGCTTAAGAATAAAGTGAATCTGAATGAACCGGATTGGATAATCCAAGGCCTTATGAGACGCAAATTACCCAGTGACGTACTGGATAAGTTGTTTGGCTTTTATAACAAATCTTCTCAACAGTAAAGGAGATAACAGAAGGTTTGAGATCCATCATAGAAAGACAACGAGATAACACAGATGGAAAATCGACATCTAAACCTTCTTTAACCACTAATAGTAAACAACATAGTACGAACATTACTCCAAATAAATCTAAAACAACGCCCCTACCCAAAGTGGAAACAATGCAGTGTGGGCACGTATGCAGTGGGTCCTTCCAAACATACAGTTAATGTGTCACCCAAAACGGTGACTCCCCAAATGCTGTTAATGTCTGGAGGCATGTGTGTTCTGTGAAGAACAACATACCATGAACTACTGCAAAGGTTACCCTGATCGTGCTACACGTATAAAACGACTCAAAGAGTTATGTAAATGTACCAGGTGTATAGGGTCACATAATCCTGACACCTGTGCAACTCAAATGCACACCTGCTATAGATGCCATAAGGGTCAACACTATACAGCACTTTGTGGGGACTCAAGTACAAAGTCTTCCAAACCACAGGTGGAGGAAGGAACGTCCACTTCATTACAGCTTTGTACCATACTACCTGACATAAGTGTCTTGTCAACAAGGTCTGATCATAAATCCGCTCTACCCACTGCTCAATTGATCATTAAAAATGGAAAGTCTAAGGTCGCCATACGTGGATTATTTGACCAAGGATCCCAAATGACTTTTATCTCAAAGGAGTTGGTAGATGCCCTAAAACTCAAGCCTGTACGAGAGACACGATTAGACATAGCAGGATTCCTGATTAACTCAGGGGCCCAAGTCTTCAAGGTAGTACAACCTAAAGTATGTTTAGGCGGTTATGTCCGAATGATACAAGCTCTTGTAGTAGGTAGATTTCCATCAGACCTGTATGTGTATGGTCTAAGGACAACAGCCAAATTCATGAAAGAAAAGGAAATCAAATTGGCTGACAAAATCACATCAGACAACCTCTCCAATATTGGCATCCTATGGGATCAGATGTCTACCATAAGTTTATCAAAGGAAACGAAGAAGAACAGGGAATGAACCTGTTACCATCTGCAGGTGGCTATTTGCTAACAGACCCTTTATTACGGCTGAAGCAACCCACACCTGTAGACCACCAACATGCCAACCCAGTAATGGTTGCATGACTAGGAGAGCAGTCACCACTACAATTCAGAGACATGTACGAGAATGAGCTTGATCCCCCTGTACATAAATTATGGGACCTGGCCACTCTCGGCATTGTCCCTGAACAACCTAGTCCAGATGATGACTGGACTTACAAACAATACCTGGACTCAGTTATCTATAGAGATAATCAATACTGGGTCAGGTTACCATTGTAGGGAGCCAGTCGGCCGAGCGGACAGCATGCTGGACTTGTGATCCTGTGGTCAAGGGTTCGACCCCGGGCGCCGGCGAGAAACAATGGGCAAAGTTTCTTTCACCTTATGCCCCTGTTACCTAGCAGTAAAATAGGTACCTGGGTGTTAGTCAGCTGTCACGGACTGCTTCCTGGGGGTGGAGGCCTGGGGGTGGAGGCCTGGTCGAGGACCGGGCCACGGGGACACTAAAGCCCTGAAATCATCTCAAGATAACCTCAAGATAACCATGGAAGCTGAATCACCCTCAGCAACCCGTCAACCATTTTATGGCACAAAACCAATTAAGGTCACAGGTGATGCGCTTACAAAGACATCCTGAGAACGTGAAAATGTACGATAAAATAATCAAGAAGCAACTCGATGACAAATTTAACGAAGATGTCAAAATGATAACCCAAAGGTAGGACACTACCTGCCACACCACACTGTACTGAAAAATTCAGCAACTACCCCACTACAGATAGTATTTAATTGCAGTGCTGAGACAAAGCAGAGTAGTGTTTCCTTAAATGATTGCCTTCAAACTGGCCCTAGTCTAACACAAAGGCTATATGACGTGCTGTTAAAGTTCATCGGGACTTACACATACACGGTTGACATCAGTAAAGCCTTCCTTATGGAAGTTCTCCAAGAAGAAGACCATAACTACACAAAGTTCCTATGGATCAAGGATCCTAATGATCCAAACAGTAAATTTAATGCCTACAGGTTTGCATCTGTTTTGTTTGGTGCCACGTCTTCCCCATTTCTGCTTCAAGCTACCTTAGACACGCACTTGAAGTAGTCTAATAGCCCAAATAAAACAGAAATTAGCAATAACTTGTATGTGGACAATTTCTAAGGAACAACCAGCAGTAAGAGTAAACTGCTGAACATATACCACGAGGCAAATTGAGAATTAATGGGAGCAAATATGCCTCTCCAATCGTGGGTCTCCAACAATGCCAAATTAAATCAACTGATCGAATCTGATTTTCCCAATTACCAGGTACCCAAGAAGACAAAAGTACTAGGCTTCAAATTGGATACGACAGCAGATAAGTTGACACTCAAGTCGGTGGAGCCAAATGCCACCAACCTAACAATGAGAAAATTACTCTCATAAGTCAGCAAACCCTTCGACCCATTGAGATTATTAAGTTCAATGTTAATTAATGGGAAGTTGATAATGCAGGAATGTTGGCAACAAAATATAGGCTGGGATTACCTTCTAACACCTACCTTACAAGAAAAATTGCAAGGGCTAATGCAAGATTTAAGTATCATAGAGTCTGTCAAGTTCCCTTGGAACACAGTAGATGAAAAAAACAATTAAGCTACATGTATTCTGTGATGCCTCAGGAAAGGCTTATGGCACAGTAGCTTACCTGGTCTCAAATGGGCAAGCCAATTAGCTCACAACAAAAGCCAGAGTGGCATCGTTAAAGAAACGATCATTGCCACAACTGGAATTAAGAGCTTTACTACTAGGTGTAAGATTAGCTCATTATCTGATCAAGGCCTTAAACAACATCCACTTTGAAGAAACTGTGGTATGGTCAGATAATGAGGCTGTACTGCAGTGGGTTAAAAATAATAATAATAAAAATCCTTACGTGAGTAACCACGTTAAGGAAATACGAGAGTTGTCAGCAGGGTACAAACTAAGTTATGTACCCACCAAAGAGAATCCAGCTGACTATCTCTCCCGAGGCCTCACTTTACAGCAATTAACAAAGGCAGAGATGTGGTTCAATGGACCTCAATGGCTAGTCAGCGACCAGTGGCCTAAACAATAGCCGCAAATCATTGTGACCAATGTCACTGTTCCAACTGAGAACCCAGAACCACCTCAGACTTTGGTTATTGATCCTACTCGGTACTCTGAACTGAACAAACTAATAGGTGTCACCCAAGTAGTGTTTGATTTTCTAAAGAAAATAGGAATCAAGCATAAATTCCCTAGTTCCCTAAGGTACTGGTTCAACAGAACTCAGACAGACACATTCGGGACATAATTTGACAATGTCCCTAAGAAGCAACAAAATGACCTGGGTGTCTGGGTAGATTCCAACAAATATAACATAATCAGATGTGGAAGCCGCTTGCTACATGCGGACATAGATCCGGAAGCAAAAAATCCAATATTGCTTCCTTGTCACCACGTAGTAAGCAAACTAATTGTGTTACACATACACAAATACAACACTCTGCATGGTGGGGTATTAGATACTCTCACAGACTTAAGACAACAGTATTGGCTACTCCAAGGTAGGCAGACTACAAAATCCATAATTAAATCCTGACTTATTTGCCAGAGATAATACCAGAGTGTGTCCATATCCAGGCCCTCCTCCACTTCCAAAGGAACGAGTTGTACATATTTGTCCCTTTGAGACTACGGGAGTAGATTTCACTGGAGCACTAACACTTACAGGCACCAAGGACAAAAAAACAGTAAAGTCATATATTGTCTTTTCACTTGTGCCACAACAAGGGCAGTCCACCTAGAAGTGACTCCCGATATGAGTGCCGAGGCATTCTTACAGGCTTTCCACAGGTTTGCTTCACGTAGATCCTGTACTAAGTTAATGATCTCAGACAATGGGTCCAATTTAGTGGCAGGAGAAGCATATCTGAAGAAAATCTGGACACACCCAAAGGTGCGAATGGCCCTAAATCAACGGCAGTGCCACTGGAAATTCATACCTCCCAGTTCACCATGGCACGGAGGCTTCTATGAAAGCATGATTGGTACAGTGAAACGTTCTCTACGGAAAACCCTACACCGCTAAAAGATTGACCTACAGGAGTTCCAAACTGTAGCCATAGAGATAGAAGCACGAGTTAATAACCGACCACTTACCTACCTCTCTGATGATGTTTTGCAGTGTGAACCATTGAGTCCAACTCATCTGATGTATAGGAAACCTATCAGCACCCTAGTATCCCTTACGAATGAGGAACCAGAGGATCCATCATATGTCCGAGAGAGTGATTTGGTTCAATGTTTCAAACATCTATCAAGGGTGATAAGTCAGTGGAATGACGTATGGACTCGAGAATACCTTACTGCTCTGAGGGAGTATCATTACGGGGCAAACAACCCATAAAATAGAATTAACTTGAACCCTGGTGATATAGTTCTGGTGGATAGCGATGGGCTATACTCAGAGTGACTTATAGGCCAAATATTCTCTGTTCATCCAGACAGCCAGGGCATCTTGAGAATAGTGAAAGTAAAATGCAGAGGCAATACTACTCTCAAAACATTAGATAAATTAGTTCCTCTAGAACTGGCAGGAGAAGAAGACGTTCAATGACTTCCAGCACCTGAAGAGCCAGTAAGGGACGTCCATCCCGAGCAGACTGCTGCACAATGATGCAAACTAAAATTAAAGCAATTCTATAATTCTGTGGTAGATCTTTCATCTCACATAATGGTGGTAGTTCCTTCATCTCACGTAATGATGGTAGTTCCTTCATCTCACATAATGGTGGTAGTTCCTTCATCTCACGTAATGATGGTAGTTCCTTCATCTCACATAATGGTGGTAGTTCCTTCATCTCACGTAATGATGGTAGTTCCTTCATCTCACATAATGGTGGTAGTTTCTTCATCTCACATAATGGTGGTAGTTCCTTCATCTCACATAATGGTGGTAGTTTCTTCATCTCACATAATGGTGGTAGTTCCTTCATCTCACAAAAAGGTGGTAGATCTTTCATCTCACAAAAAGGTGGTAGTTCCTTCATCTCACATAATGATGGTAGTTCCTTCATCTCACATAATGGTGGTAGTTCCTTCATCTCACAAAAAGGTGGTAGATCTTTCATCTCACATAATGGTGGTAGTTCCTTCATCTCACATAATGGTGGTAGTTCCTTCATCTCACATAATGGTGGTAGTTCCTTCATCTCACATAATGGTGGTAGTTCCTTCATCTCACATAATGGTGGTAGTTCCTTCATCTCACATAATGGTGGTAGTTCCTTCATCTCACATAATGGTGGTAGTTCCTTCATCTCACATAATGGTGGTAGTTCCTTCATCTCACATAATGGTGGTAGTTCCTTCATCTCACATAATGGTGGTAGTTCCTTCATCTCACATAATGGTGGTAGTTCCTTCATCTCACATAATGGTGGTAGTTCCTTCATCTCACATAATGGTGGTAGTTCCTTCATCTCACATAATGGTGGTAGTTCCTTCATCTCACATAATGGTGGTAGTTCCTTCATCTCACAAAAAGGTGGTAGATCTTTCATCTCACATAATGGTGGTAGTTCCCTCGGGTTCTATATATGAGCTTAGTTGAGTGGGCCAAATGCTTCAGCAGTTCCCATATAAAGTACGTAAATGACAAATAACTGGTTACTCAGTGGGATAACCAGTTACACAGTGGATATAACCACTTACACAGTGGCGATAACTAGTTACACAGTGGATATAACCAGTTACACAGAGGGATAGCCAGTTACACAGTGGGATAACCAGTTACACAGTGGGATAACCAGTTACACAGTGGGATAACAAGTTACACAGTGGGATAACCAGTTACACAGTGGGATAACCAGTTACACAGTGGGATAACCAGTTACACAGTGGGATAACCAGTTACACAGTGGGATAACCAGTTACACAGTGGGATAACCAGTTACACAGTGGGATAACCAGTTACACAGTGGGATAACCAGTTACACAATAGTGATTACCGGATTTATGATACTCTTAAATATGAAAATAAAGTAGATATAAAAGTTGAAGATTCAACTTTCAATATAAAAGTTGCATGTAATGCTACTTTACATGCAGGCAGTGTCACAGCCGAGGCAGAAACATTTCGTCACAGCCATCATGAGACAGGACAGATATGGTATAATATTTCCTTTTTGAATTAAGGCCAAAATACACTACCGTTCTTTATCACTTCCATGAATGAGAGGTCTTAAGCCTGGCACCAGCCATGAATAGAAGTTATTAGAATACTCGTTTTTTTCAATTGTCTTTTCCTCTAATGGCTTTGTTGTCAGGCCTTCAGAAAAAAGTTGTTTGCAAGGTTAAATTAACTTCAGTTGAAATGCTGACATTAGATATTCACGCTGTTGTGTTAAATTTCACGCCCATTCCTTAGTATAAGTTGGGATGAAGTATAAAGTTAATTCCTGTGTGTTAATATTGTTCCCTGTTGATAACATTGGCAAAGTTCATCATTAAACTTTAAAATGTTATTGGAATGTTTGTTTTATCCAGCAACTTCTCCTTTTTAATCTAAACACACAATCAGAAACTTATGCACACACTCATATACATAAACGCACACACACACACACACACACACACACACACACACACACACACACACACACACACACACACACACACACACACAAACACACACACACACACACACACACACTCACACACGAGGACGAGGACGATGAACTGGACGAGGTTCAGAGACAAAAACATGAGCTGATGGACTATATACAGTAAGAAATCAGAAAGAGCAGGGTAGCATGGGACAGTGAAATAACTAGGCTTCTTCTTCTTGAGGTTATCTTCAGATGATTTCCGGGCTTTAGTGTCCCCACGGCCCAGTCCTCGACCAAGCCTCCACCCCCAGGAAGCAGCCCGTGACAGCTGACTAACTCCCAGGTACTTATTTACTGCTAGGTAACAGGCGCATCAGGGTGAAAGAAACTCTGCCCATCGTTTCTCTCCGGCGACCGGGATCGAACCCGGGACCACAGGATCACGCGTCCAGTGTTCTGTACGCTCAGCCACTGGCTCCCCATATTCGGCTCCCTCAATTCAGGCTTGCAACTGAATTCGGCAGGAATAAGTGAAGCATGGCAAGGGAAGGGGAAGTAGTAGGGGATGAAGTAATGATTGTGGGCAGGGTGGAGGTTAGCCAGGGGGAGGGGAGACCAGCATGACCCTTCACTGAGAATGAAGTCAATCATAATCCATGGACTACTTGAAGCCAAGGCATCATCGCGGCATGAAAGGATGGATATTGAAGATTTTGAGTTACAGGGGAGGTTGAGAGATATCAGAGCAGAGATGGCAGGGAATGACGTGGAAATACACCGACTCATTGGGCCGTACAACAGTAACAAGAAACGACCTGTCCAGGTACAGTTCACTAACGAAGAGGCAATGGATTACATACTGCAATACAAATACTCAGAGGTAGCGAAAACTATTGCAATATTTATATTGACGGATACCTGACAAAAATATGAACAGCTAGCCCACAGATTGAGCCGACCTGCTTGCCACACCTCTTCACATTCGAGCATAGTTACCCACCCCACCCTTGCTAACCAGCCCACAACAGGTGCTTCCCAGATCATATCCTAAATCAGCTCACAAATCCCCCACCTCTGCTTAACACCCCAACAATCCCCCCCCTGCCCCCTCTGACCCCATTGCATTCAAATACATCTGCTTCAACCAACATTGTAAGGAATCCCTCATCCCTGCAACCCCAAATCCCGCCCAGCCCTCACCCGTCCTCTGCCCTTCTCCTTCCATGTGACCCCCCTCTCGGTGCGAGACGGTCACATGGACCCCTCCGTGGGGGATGGGGGACACCCCCACTTCTTCCTCCATTTCCCTCTTCCCCCCTTTCTGCCCCAATGCCCACACTTACCCCTGAGTTCCCCCTGACTAATACAACCTCTCTCCCACTCTCACTATCAATGTTCCATCCTCCCCTCTTCCCCCCATCCCCTCTATCCTTCCCCCCCCCCAATCTCTCAACCTCTATCCGACTCTCAACCTCATGCTACCTCTCAACTTCCCTATGTATATCAGACCCTCCCTAATCTTCAGACGCAGTATGCCCTTCCTACACCAGACCTACCGATCCAGGCCATACCCCAGACCTTCGAACCTACCTTCCTAGATGCCCAGTCCCCATTCACCCGCCAAGCACCCCTCCAGACCCCATTTACCCCCAGACATCCCCGGATCCCTCCAGCCCCCATTCACCCCCAGACACCCCCCCCCCAGATCCCCCTAGACCCCCTAGACCCAGATTCACCCTAGAGAAAGGGTGAACTCTGGTGCCTAGGTTTCCATGAAGAATCTCAAGGTTTGGTACACCAATGCTGATGGGATATCTAATAAAGCAGAAGAGATAGAAGAAAGAGTTAGTGAGGTAGATCCTGACACAGTTGCAATAGTGGAAACTAATATAACTGACATGATCTCGGATGCAATCTTTCCAGAGAGGTATCAGGAAATAAGAAAAGAGAGGACATAGAGACAAGGAGGTGGAGTGGCACTCCTAATAAAGTGGAAATGTATGTTTGAAGACCTGAGAAATCGGAGTACCAATGAGAGCACAAGCTCCATACATGGAACTCTGACAGCAGATGGGAGGAAGATTGTAATCTTGGTAATCTACAATCACCCACCAAACAGCAGAAGACCCAGGCAGGAGTACGATGACAACAAAAAGGCATGCATAGATGAACTGCAGAAGGTAGCAACATTAGCTCACAGAATGAGAGCGAAACTGCTAGTCATGGGGCACCTAAATCAAAGAGAAATAAATTGGGAATCAAGGAATCCCCATGGAGGGGACGAAACGTGGGGAGCAAAGTTAGTAGATGTTATAGACAGGAATTTCTTAACACAACATGTGAAGGAAGACACAAAGGAAAGATGAGAGCATGCACCGATCCTATTAGACCTGATTTTCACGCAAAACGTAGAAGACATCGAGAATTTGGAATATGAAATACCTCTTGGGGCCAGCGACCATTGTGTCCTAGTCTTTGATTACATGATGGAATTCAAACTTGTGACCAAGGGACAAGAGGTCTGGGAATGGAGAGGTGACTACAGGAAAGGGGACTATCTGGGAGAAGTGCAGTGGGAGGAAGAAATTAGAGGACAAACAGTCCAACATATGATGGACCTAGTCATGCGGAAATGCCAGGAGGCCAAAGAGAGATTTATACCAACAGTAACGGAAAAAAGTAGAGGGGAATATAATAACCCATGGTTTAATAGACAGTGTCAGGAAGCAAAAATGGCCAGCAGGCGGGAGTGGAGGAAGTACAGAAGACAATGGACAGAGGACAACAGGATCAGATGCAACAGAGCTAGGAACGATTACATTAACATAAGAAGAACATCGAAAAGAAACTATGAGAATGATATTGCGATCAAAGCGAAAAAGCAACTTAAATTATTACACAGCCACATAAGAAGAAAAATGTCAGTGAACAACCAAGTAACAAGACTAAGGAAAACAGAGGGGGCATATACAGAGAGTGACAAGGAAATCTGCGAGGCACAGAATGCCAGTTTCCATGGAGTGCTAACTGACCCTGAGCAGCTCTTACTGTTAGAAGAGATTGCGCTAGATGAAAGACTATCAGATACAGAGGTAACAGCAGTGGAGGTAATGAAGCAGTTAACAACACTGGATGCAACTAAAGCGGTTGGATCAGACAAAGTATCACCGTGGATACTAAAAGAGGCAGCACAGGCCCTCAGCATGACTCTGATAAGGATTTTTAATGAATCACTTATGTTGGGAGAATTGCCCAGTTGCTGAAAGAGGGCAAATGTTGTACCGATTTTCAAGAAAGGTGATAGGGAGGAGGCACTTAACCAAAGGCCTGTATCACTGACAAGCATCCCCTGTAAAATACTGGAAAGAATAATTAGGCTACGACTGATTGCACACCTAGAGAACAATAGGTTTGTAAACGAACATCAACATGGGTTCTGGAAAGGGAAATGTTGCCTAACAAAACTTTTGGAATTCTATGATAAAATAATGAGGATAAGTCAGGACAGAGAAAGTTGGGCAGACTGCTTATTTCTGGACTGCCAAAATGCCTTTGATACAGTACTGCACATGAGACTGCTATTCAGACTCGAGAGGCAGGCGGGGATGGGAGGAATGGCCCTAGCATGGATAAGGAACTACCTAACAGGAAGGCACCAAAGAGTTACGGCACGGGGCGAGAAGTCGAACTGGCGAACAGTAACGAGTGGAGTACCACAAGGATCGGTGCTGGGACCAATTCTATTTCTAATATACGTTTACGACATGTTTACAGGAGTGGAGTTCTACATGTCGATGTTTGCGGATGACACAAAGTTGACGAAAAGAGTTGTGACAGATGAGGATTTTAGGATCCATCAATAGGACCTGAACAGGTTGCAGAGATGGTCAGGGAAATGGCTACTGGAGTTCAACACGAGCAAATGTAAAGTTATGGAAATGGGACTAGGTGATAAGAGACCAAAGGGAGAGTACACAATGAAGCGAAACAGCCTACCTGTGACGACGCGAGAAAGAGACCTGGGTGTGGACGTAACACTTAATGTAACTCTTGAGGCACATATAAATAGGATATCAACAGCAACGTACTCTACACTGGCAAAAGTTAGAACATCATTCAAAAACCTAAGTAAGGAGGCCTTTGGACACTTTACACTGCCCGTGTGAGGCCAGTCTTAGAGTATGCCGCCCCATCACAGAGTCCTCACCTGAAGAAACACATAAGGAACCTGGAAAAGGTTCAGAAGTTTGCAACGAGACTCGTCCCATCGAGGGATGGGGTATGAAGAGCTCCTGAAAGAACTGAGCCTTATGACACTAGATAAAGCAGGGAGAGGGGAGACATGATAGAAACGTATAAAATACTCAGGGAAATTGACAGAGTGGAAATGGACGAAATGTTCACACGAAATAGTAACAGAACGAGGGGACATGGGTGGAAGCTGGAAACTCAGATGAGTCACAGAGATGTTAGGAAGTTTTCTTTTAGCGTGAGAGTAGTGGGAAAATGGAAGGCACTTAGTAGCAGGTGGTGGAAGCAATTTATATTCAGAATTTTAAAACTAGATATGATAGGGAAACAGTACTGGAGTCATTGCTATAAACAACCGATTGCTCGATAGGCGGGATCAAAGAGTCAATGCTCGATCCTGCAGGCACAAATAGGGCAGTACAGACACACTCTAGCATATGCTAGAATGGCCAACAAAAGAACTCGTTCTTTTGTTGGCGATTGTTCTTTTGAAAGGAATCGTTCAGGACCTTGTACACCACTTATGTATGACCAAACCTGGAGTATGCAGCTCCAGCCTGGAGTCCATACCTAGTTAAACACAAAACAAAGTTAGAGAAGATTCAGAGGTATTTCACCAGACTAGTCCCGGAACTGAGAGGTATGAACTACGAGGAAAGGCTAAGGGAGCTGAATGTCAAATCCCTGGAAAACAGAAGAGTAAGGGAGACATGATAAACACCTACAAAATTCTCAAGGGAATTTTGGACAAAGACAAGCTCTGTAGCACGGGTGGGACACGAACAAGAGGACGCAGGTGGAAACTTAGTACCAAAATGAGCCACGTAGACATCAGAAAGATTGTTTTTCAGTGTCAGAGTAGTTAACAAATGGAATGCATTAAGCAGTGATGTGGTGGAGGCAGACTCCATACACAGTTTCAAATGTAGATTTGATACATCCCAGTAGACTCAAGAAACTGTATACCATTCGATTGACGGTTGAAAGGCGGGACAAAAGAGCCAGAGCTAAACCCCCGCTAGCACAACTAGGTAAGTACAAACACACAGAGGTAATGTAGTACCAATATATCAACAAGTCTTTCATGTAGCATTAAGCCATCAATGCGCGTTACCAGCACATCATTCAAGTTGTTTGAATATATCTCACAGATTGTGATCATACATGACACTTCTGTCTCACAAAACTGATAGAACTCTGTGTCTGAGGAACTGAGATGTTGCTAGCATGTTTCATCTGTATCTTGTTCCATGCAAGACTCTTTAGGTCAATAATCTCAAGAGAACTCTACACTCTAGTTTGCATTTTATATCTGAAAAACCCAAGATCTAGGAACACAATTAAAATCAGATGAAAAGTAAGTTAATCAAATATATATTTAAGTAATAAATTCATGATGAGTATCATAATTCAAAATATCGAACTCCAGATTATTAAACAACGTGAGTCACCACACAAGACATTGAGGAGACTACAGCTGACTGCCCCCTGATGATCACACAACATCTAAGTTTGAGAACCACGAAATAAATCACCTTAACGTCCACTCACCAGTTTCTGACTAAGTTGAATAGAGAAGGGGGTATCTACAGTTGACAGGCAGAGTCCTGGCCCCCCTCCGGCCAGCCGACAGCCTGTCTGTGTTGCTGTCTGCTGTCCTCTGCTCTGCTCCTGCTGTGTTCTTGAATGTACAGTTCCCTGGATATTTATTGCGAACTTAGGAGCTAAACTCTGCCCACAAGTAGATAGCCCCAAGCCATCTAATAAGCCACACCTTAAACGGCGGCTTGTATGAAGGATACACCCGGCTACCTGGCTACAATTATCAGCTTAGCAGATGCCAGGTCAGATCACACGACATGACCACGGGTCAGTTTGACGTCATTAACACTCTAGAGGTGTGACTTTTTTAATGGCTACAAGCCGACAGACCGTCGCCTCTCAAACTCTTGTCTAGCTAAACTCATGTTGTATATACATACTAAATACAAAACACCATTATGACGTTACATCTCCTAATAAAATTTTCGCAACACTGCTAATGCAAGTAAGCTGGGTGCAAAAACTTTATACAAAAATAATTACATCCTAGGTAAACAATTATACATCATCCTTCTCTACAAAAAAATATGTAGACCAACATCCGGAATCTCTGGCTGGGAGACATCATTGCTTGGACTTGGAAATAATCCCGTGACACGTGTCTTCTCCACAACTGCATCAGTCCCGTCTCCGACGTTGACGCCCAACAACGCCATAACAAACCGTGGAAACTGTACTTCATGCATTGCGCACAGGACCGTATGACATCGACCCAGGTGATCTTGAATTGGCCCTACGTTCGTGTCCATGATGGCCGTATCTTAGGGTTCTACACAGCATATAGGGACACCAAGTTTCGAAACCTCCATATAGTTAGCACCATAGAATCCTTTCTACTTTTGGCCCCCTGTTGCTCCAGCACGCCTCCTTCGGAGAGCCATTTCTGACAGCCACATCAAATCCGTACGACACAGGAGTATCACTCAACAGGGCGACATGCTTGCCAGAACGGCGGCCAGTTAAGGCAAACAGTCTTCTTGCTAATACGCTCCCTGTAATGCTGCTATTACCAGCGAGGGGCACTAGGCATCGTGTCTTAGCTCGGTTTTATCTTCTCCTCTTCTCTCTTCTTTCTTCTTTCTTCTTTCTCCAATGGGCCTTTGACAAGCGACCTGGGGTCCACTGGGGTCAGTCCGTCCTGGGGTCCATCCTGGGTAGACTAATGTTGGTGGGACAGACTGGGGTTGTTGTTCCTCTTCCGTATTTAGTTGATCGCCTGAGGCCATCTGCAGGATGACCTGGGGTCCACTGGGGTCCAGTATGGTTGTACTGGAGAAGGGCGACAGACAAGCTGGGGTTCAATGTTGACCAACCGAGAGGGCTGCATCTTGGGGTCCCCCAAGGTGGTGGTGGAGCCATGACACAGCCAGCTAGGGGGCTGGTCGTCATCGTGGTGGCGGCGAGGAGCTCACATGAGTGTGGTACAAGACAGCTGTCTCATTCCTCTCTATGTGTGCACCTCTCCTCTGGCTCCATCCTGGGGAATGAACATAAAGGCAACAATCTCTGTTTCTAACAATGTTGTGTGACCCTACATATGTGATAGGGTTCTCACTGATCAATCATAATACTCTCCTCCAGGCAACAACTCACAAAATTAACACTAATGAATTGAAACTATGAATGGAACTAACTTGGTGGAACATAAGACAGTACCAGAATAAAGTAGGGAAGAGAGGATAAGGTTGTCGCTACTTTCAACTCGTCACAAAAACAATCTCCACAATAAGATATTGATGCCCCTCAAGACATAAAACACTAGCACGACCTAACTGTACTGCTCCTAATCTAAAGTACTTATTTTCTTTTAATATATACAAGAGTTTTTACATTTTTATAACAGCCACTAGGAAGCGTAGCGTTTCGGGCAAGTCCTTAATCCTATGTTCCCTGGAATACGACCCCACGAAGAATCGTTTTTACAACCAAGTACCCATTTTACTGTTGAGTTAACCAGAGGGTACAGTTAGGGATTTGCACCCAGTAAATCCTCCCCGGCCAGGATATGAACCCAGGACAAAGTCCTAGCGGAATGCCAGATGAGCGTCTAACCACTACACCACAGAGACTGCTAGTAATTAGCTATTACTCCCACACTTCCACAAAAACTGCTGTACCACACAACAACAATACACTTATTATAGGAAAATACCTCGGGAACATACAACTTAACTTAGGGGGAAATTACATGGGGAATCTAACTTATTGGAATTCCTAACAAAACGAAATTTTAAATACTGGGAACACTGAAATTGAAGGGAAGCACTTACCTTAGGGAATACTAAAATCTACTTAAGAAACTCGATTTAAAGACTATAACCGACCCATCCCGGCTCACCATGTCGCCCCGAGCTGAAGAGTTGACCCTGAGCAGCCGTGGAGTGCGGACGTGTCCCTCCGTGACTGCTGGGGTTGTTAGCTGTTTGGTCGCCAGGTGGCGGGGCGTCGCTGCCCTCCCAGTTGTTGTTGCCTGGCTGGCTGAGTGCTGACGTGGCGGAACTGAGTTACGATGGGGGTCCCCCTCCCACCAGTACTGCGGGCTCAGTCTGTGGGCCTGGAATTTTCCAGCCGGGCTGGGTACCCGGAGATTGCGAGGGTGTGTGAGCAGCTGCAGGTACCTGTGATGGATCTATACGGTGTCGAGCTGGTGACGGCCCGTCGGGTGATACTAAAATTCACTGAGGAAATGGCGTATCGCGAATTTCTCCGTCGATACGAGGGGCGGACACTGCCTCTACAGGATGGTGCGGGCACTGTTTCCATATCGGATCGGAGTGGTGCCCTCACCTACGTCAGCGTCCATGGGGCTCCGTTGGAGTTTCCGGAGGGTCTGCTCCGGCGGTACTTCGGCCGTTTTGGCGCCGTCGTTAGTGTGCGGGTGAATGTGGTCTCTTCGAGCCCACTTAAGGGTGTCCGGACGAACATTCGTACCCTGGGCATGAGGCTACGGGAGGATATTCCGTCCTCTGTGCGTCTGATGGGGTACGCAGTTCGTGTGTTTTACGCCCGCCAGCCTCGGACATGTTATCGTTGTGGCCTGTCGGGCCATCAGGCTGCTGAATGTTCTGCGCCGGCCTCTGCGCCTGTGAACCTCTTCAGTGAGGAGGACTTTCCACCGCTTCCTGTGGAGGAGGTTTCTGTGGCTCTGGACGCCTCTCCGGACGCGGCTCAGCCCCCTGTGTCGCCTGATGCGCCCCCTGTGGTGGACGTTCCCCCGAATGTCGCCGACCCTCCTCAGGATGTTGCGATGCCCTCGGTGGATACTCCTGCTCCTGTCCCTGCTGCTCCCGTGGGCCTTCCTGATGCTCCCTCCTCGCTGTCTGCTCACCCGTCTTCAGTTGCTGCACCTGGCCCTGCATGCTCGCCTGCATACTCGCCTCGGGTCCCGGCTGTGCTGGGTGCTGGGGTGGCTGTGGGGCCTCCTGTTGTGTGTGGTCCGGTACCCCCTGCGGTTGAGGCTGCTGCCGTCATGAGACGGGCGTTGGTTCGCACGGCTTGTGATGCCCGTGGTTCTGGGTCCGCCTCCGGCTCTGAGGATGTGCGCCCGGTGCCCAAGCGGTCCCGGCGTTCTTCTACTGCTGATGTGGAGGGTTTCGACGCCGATGGGTCTTCGGGAGATGATGTGGTGGTCGCTGACGTCCATGTGCCTGCTGATGCCGAAGATTGTGTTTATAATTCACCTCCTGTTTCTTATGCAGGCGGTTCTCCGCAGTGGGAGGTGGTAGCTCCTCCGGAAGTAGGTGAGGTGGGTGCTGGTGCAGGACGCGACCTCGTGTTGTTGCTGAAGAAGGATGTTCGGCGAGGGGGGCCCCTGCAGGTGTCACGTCCGGTGGTTGCTGCGGAGCCCTGTGGGGCTGCCAAGGTTACAAGTGCGCTGCCCGTTGCCCGCGCCTGTAGGGGGAAGCCCGTTCCGCTCATCTTGGCCTCCGGCGTGGCGCATGATAAGCAGAACAACCCTTTGGATTTTTACATTCGTGACCGAGTGCTACCTGTTCCGTGGTGCCCCTCGACTGTCTGGGTTCCACAGGCTCGGGTTTTTGTTGAGGGTGTGCCGAATTTGATGCCCGATCCTCGTACGGCCCTTAGTCACCCTGTTTCGGACGACATCCTGTTGCTTTGGGAGGCGTATTGTGTTCGGTTCCCGGCGGCAGAGTGGCCGGATAAGTATGCGCACTCTTGAAGATTTGTGTGCTTGCTGTGTATTTCGAGTATGTATAGGACTTGGTATGTTCTGTGGTATTTTATTGTGTGCCCTTCAGGCCGATGTCGTGTTTAGTTTTCTCAATGTCCCTGTTTATTGTAATTAGGCTATACCTTTTCATGATTATCTGTTTCTTTGATTCTGTTGTATTATGTGCCCCTATGGCTAGTGCTGTTTGCCCTCTTACGTGAGTGGTTGTGCATGTTTTTTTTTATTGTTTGTTTATTGTTTGTGTTGTTATTGTGCCATGTTTATGGTTTTTTGTTTTATGATTTTATTTTTTTTATTTTTTCTTGTTCTCCTCTGCTTTCTATGTGTATTATGACCTTGTTTTATGTGTTATTGTAATTTGGGTATTGTTTGCCTGTTTGCGCTATTTGTTTATTGATGTTTTTGTACTGTGCTGTCGGTCCTTCTGGCCGGTGGGTTGTTTGTTTTGCTCAATTTGTTTTCTTATGTTAATTTTATTGTATTTATTGCTTATACTTGCATGTAAAAATAAATTAAAAAAAAAATGTCGCCCCGAGCCTAGGTAATGCATATACCTAGATTTCAACTATTCGAAAATACCTGCCTTTGCGGTCAACGGTTAGACTAGAAAGCGGAACGACCAGCGAATCAACTGTCCGACGTTTCCATCATTCCATTGCCAGAACAATCAATAGGCCATCCCTCAGTTAACCTTGCTTACCTTCATGCTTCACCATAACGTCTAGCGGTTGGGTAGTCTAACACGCCCTCGGGGAAAATAATTGCGTCCTATTTACTTCCCCGCCCGGACAATTTGAATTCAAGAATTGCTGTTGCGAAGAAACCACTCAACACCCTTTTCCTTAGTTGCAGAGAGTCGAGTAATAAGCACTCTATCCAACTAACAAAGGCGGCCCCCTTATACTCCTATCTTATACGCCTACACTTAATTCGAACCTTAAACTTACTGCCTAACTTAATACTATAGTAGGTGACCTAATGGCCAAGATGCGAGAGCCTTTCAGCAATTTATTGAGAATTTGCTGAAAACACCTCTGCTACCATTGTAACAGGGGTGGGGGAAATAGCTCTCTTTTCCATTATCCCGCCTTTAGTTAACTATTCTACGGACCCAGAGTTACCTCTGCAACCTCCCTAGATCAACACCTTGTCACCTAGATATTTCATTACCTAAGTACTACATCAACAAGGCATTGTACCTGATCATCTACCAACCCTCTATAGAACTCTAGAATATTTCACTGCCATGAATGCATAAGAGAATGTGAAAGTAATCTCTTTCAAGAGAGATTTAGCCTGCTCCTTCCTACATCGCATTACTTCTATACATCTGCAACATCAAGATACCACATTCAAGAGTATATAAGTGGAATAACAGACGTCTTTCAGGGAGTACACTACCCTACTCCTCACCCCCGTCCCTCACTGTCGGCGCACCACCTTCGTCGTCGATCACCGAACGACCACTTCAAGCCAACACTGTCCAGATTGGTGAATCAGCGACTTCACGCGACGCCAGCGCCATCTGCATCACCTATATATAGTCTCGCATGAGCAGTTGGCCTCAGAATATTCTCGTGCTCTAGAGCTGACGCTTCTATCTAGCATACTTCCTGTATATTAGTAGAGGTTTCAGCCAGCCACTATTCTCAGCACCATTAACTAATTTTTGTCTTGCTTATTGTAGAGTAACATAATCATTATTTTATTTTATATTGTGTTTTGTATTTATCTCTATTTTTTGATCCGAACTGTACATAGCCAAGGGTTAATCTTTATTTTGTTTCTATTTGTTTAAAGTAAATTAAAGTTCATTATTTATAAGATTTGTTTTGCGTGTTTTTCCCTCTCACTTTACCACAGGAGACAACCGCCAAGCAGTCAACATTTTTGTTTCTCTTTTTTTTCTAATGTGATTGGCATTTCCACCAGCCATACAGAAGACTGCCTTAACACCTACATTTCTCGTCACATTAAACAAAAGGAAATAAATAAATAATGAAGTACTGAGTAAGGGTTTGGGGTGAAGGAGGTAGAGAGGGAGGAGGAGCGAGGAGTGTCGTTAGTTGAAAAGGAAAGTGGAAGAGAACGGAGGGAGAGGAGAGAGAGAGTATGAAGATGAATAGGAAGTAGTGTAGAGGTACAAGGGTATACAAGTAGAAGTAGATAGTAGAAAGTAGAAGTAGAAAGTGCTGCCACCATCCATTCTAATCAGTACATACAAGGAATGGAACTTGTCTGTATCACAAAATTATCAAAGATGTTATTACTAGCATATTTCTTCTGTATCTTGTTCCATGCAAGATTCTTTAGATCAATAATCTCAAGAGTACTCTACACTCTAGTTTGCATTTTAAAAATCCAAGATCTAGGAATACAATTAAAATCAGATGAAAAGTAAGTTAATCAAATATATTTACATAATAAATTTGTGATGAGTACCATAATTCAAAATATCGAAGTTTGAGAACCACGAAATATGTCACCTTAACGTCCACTCACCAAGTGTCTAAGTTGAATAGGAGAGCGGGGTATCTACAGTTGACAGGCAGTCTCCCCCCCCCCGGCCGGCCGACAGCCTGTCTCGGTTGCTGTCTGCTGTCTTCCACTCTGCTCTGCTCCTGCTGTGCTCTCGAATGTACAGTTCCCTGGGTATTTGCTGCTAACCTAGGAGCTAAACTTCCTAAAGAGAGGGAGAACTTCCTCTTGAAAGGGAGGGAGGGAGAATGGTAGAGAAAAAGAAAGGACAACTTGTACTTCGAAACTTCGAAAGGCTAATACTTCGAGGGAGTGTTCATTCTTTGATAGAATATTGAGGTCCGAAGCCAACTATGAAGTGTGGAATGAGAGTCTTGTACTCTTGCTACCACTGATGCGAGTCTTTACATGACTCTACCGAGATCATGAGAGTAAAGAAATAGGTATGTGCGTGGCAGATTGCGATGGATCTCTTCCTGATGTGAAGGTGGAGGTGGTGCTATATTTCCACTGTAATGGGGTATCTCAATCTTGACCAGCAATGGTTGAAGAGATTTATGAGGAAGTGATGGACTCGGAGAAGCTTAATGAGTCGTAAGGGATGCTTCCTTCCACTTGTGTCTTGCTGGTAGGTGGGTCGGTGGGTCAGGGCTTGGTGAAATTCACTAAAGGTGAAGGTGTTTTCGCTTGAGAGAGAGTTCTTAGAAGTTGAATAAAGGCGTCTACAGAACGGTTCCAAGATGAACAGCAAAGACCGTTGCTTGTTCTTGAGGTATTTGATAGTGATTCATTGATTGCGAAAAAAAAAAGGATTTTAAGTTGACTTTGATTGTTGTTTAAAATACCCTATATTTTTATCGTGTTATTATCACAGAATTTTGCCAATGAAGTACGTTTTCCGTTCATCATTTTGGAGATGTTTCTTATTGGCCAACAGACCTAATGCAGTTTCATAAATTCTTATGATTCTATTTTCTATTGTCAATCAAAATGTCGCCGGTAAGCGGTCAGAGTGATCCAGTTTTGTAAGATGGGTGAACACGATTGTTTTTGCACGATTCTTCGTGTTATAGGAACTGATTGTTAAGATATTAGATTAAATCGTGGAATGACGGTTTCTTTGACAGGTCCACTGTACAGCAAAGTTTTTGGTTGAGCTTGTAGATAGTACTGAATTGGACTTTATCTCTGGTATCTGAGAGTTTGATGGTGTTTGGTGTCTGGAAATATGATAACATATATGTTATCGGGTTGACTGATAGCGTCTTTGGTATCGGGAAATGTGATGCCTCTAATTAATACCATTAGGTAGGACTCATACTAACGTTATGTTTCAATGAGAAAATCCTTAGGAGCCGTGACGGGGATTCGAACCCATTCGAAGGGTGTTGGCACGCACACTTCTCAGACAACCAGGCCACGACATGGTCACAAGGATTGCAACCCGGAGTTCTACTGAAGAAAAAAAGGTTTTCTGAGGCTTTCACTGAAGCAGGACCAGGATTTTCACCCCCCCCCCCATGTACAGTTTCAGAGAGATGGGAGGGGGAGGTGAAAATCCTGTTCAGGCTTCAGTGTAAGTCTCAGGAAACCCTTGTATGTTCAGTAGAACTCCACGTAGCATTTCTTTTGATCATGTTGTGGTTTAGGTGACTAGGGCGTGTACTTGGGTCTACACACGACATAGGTTCGAACCCTCATCACGGCTCCTATGGATGACCAATAGTCAGTTATGAAATATAAGTTTATTTTGGTAAAGTGTTGAGCAAGGCAGTTGAGATGGTCGTCCTCATGACCAGTTGCGGAGTAAAGAGTGCGATGAGAGAGATTCAGGAGAGACGTGAACTGTTTAGGTAGTTGTATAGACCTGTGCTGCTGTGTCTGGAGATTTTGTTTTGTAGCTTAAATATTTATTTCATGAGAGATAAAAAATTAGAAAAATACACGTCAATAACGAAAAAGTCAATTAAAACAAACACAATAATATCAACTTAAAATATTTATCGCTTTTCTCCTCACACTCGGTACACTCCGTCAACAGATGGGGCTGCCATGGTGGTACCTGGCATTATATCGAGAACACATTTGTTCTGGCAAGGTTATGAGCAACTGAGATAGAGAGATAATGAGAAAAAAAGGATAGGGAAGTATAAGGAGAATCAGAGAGAAAGATAAATGGAATGAGATAGAAAGAGAGAGCTGTAGGAGGGAAGGAGATAGGCACGGAGGAGGGGGGGAGAGAGAGAGAGAGAGAGAGAGAGAGAGAGAGAGAGAGAGAGAGAGAGAGAGAGGACAGAGAGACAGAGAGAGAGAGAGAGAGAGAGAGAGAGAGAGAGAGAGAGAGAGAGAGAGAGAGAGAGAGAGAGAGAGAACTACTGCATACTACTCAGTAGTATGTACAACTGCAAGTACACACTACTTCAGCACTTAAGCAAATATAAGTCTGAGATATAAAAGTTTCAACAGTAATCAAAATACAGAACAAAGATCACCAACTCCATCTGTTACTGACTATGGCGGCCAAACCAATACATGTTCTAGTGAGTCACGGATTCAACTCCGCATAGCTCCCACGTTCACACATTTAAACAAACAAATGTTTTAAAACAAATATTGCAATTTGTTTTAAATTTTCGTTCACTTTCTAGTAAGGTTAGTGTGAGTGGAAATATATGTTTCGCTTAAATTCCAGTAATTGTGTTTGGTTTGCTGTTCCGAATACATAGCGAGGTATATATCAAAAAGATATATAGTATCCTTAAAGAAAATATTCACATAGAGAAATCACACTAATATGAAACATATCAATGAGAAAATCAACTGGAGCTTTGAGGGGGCTCAAACCCGCGACACAGAGAATCACAGCTGCTGACGCTAACCATTAGACCATCTTTCCTATCAGGAAGGATCCTCGTTGCCTATTTTGTGAACATTTAAAAAACTTCCTATTTTTTTCACTGGGGAGGCACATTACAGTGTGGGTCTCATCTTCGCGGTATATAAAGCATGTAAAGCCCTTTGGCCAAGTTTCTGAAGGATTCATGGATGATGGTAAATCTTACATATGCAGCTGTTGCTATGTTGCTACTGTGGGCTTCTGGCATCAGATTAGGAGATATGTCCACTCCCAGGTCCTTCTCATTTTCCTGAATGAAAAATCTATCTTCCCTTCATCCAACACTGCTGTACTGGTTTTTACACTCTTGTTCCAATCCTCATAATCCTCATAACTTTGCATTTGGATAGGTTAAATTCAAGCAGCCATTTTTCAAATCCCATCTGGAGGGTATCCAAATCAGTTTGTAATGAATCACAATTTATCTCTGTTAGTGATTCGGGTTTGTAGTTTAACGGTTTCTGTCTTCCCTGCTTTCTTGTAGATTGGCACCACATTAGTCATTTTACAGCAAGTGGGAAGTTAGAGAGGATTTAAATATTATGACTAAGGGAGGACTGCACAATGCTCCAGCTCTCTCTTCTATTATCTATGGCGATTTTTTTGCCTGGTCCTACAGTTTTTGTTGCATCAATTTCCTCTAGTTTTTATCTGATCTATTGGTTGCTGATCACACTGGACAAAAGGGACATTGAATACACGGTGAATGAAATCGGTGTATTTACTATTTGTGTTTGCAGAATCGACTGAGTACTCACCTAATTGTGCATGCGGGGATTGAGCTTTGGCTCTTTGGTCCCGCCACTCAACTGTCAATCAACTGGTGTACAGATTCCTGAGCCTACTGGGCTCTATCATGCCTACATTTGAAACTGTGTATGGAGTCAGCCTCCACCACATCACATTCTAGTGCATTCCATTTATTAACTACTCTGACACTGAAATAATCTTTCAAACGTCGCTGTGGCTCATCTGGGTACGAAGTTTCCACCTGTGTCCTCTTGTTCGTGTCCCACCCGTGCTGAAGACTTTGTCTTTGTCTACCCTGTCAATTCCCCTGAGAATTTTGTAAGTGGTTATCATGTCTCCCCTTACTCTTCTGTTTTCCAGGGACGTGAGGTTCATCTCCTTTAGCCTTTCCTCGTTGCTCATTCTTCTCAGATCCGGGACGAGCCTGGTTGCATACCATTGAATTTTCTCCAACTTTGTCTTGTGTTTAACTAGGTATGGACTCCAGGCTGGAGCTGCATACTCCAGGATTGGTCTTACATATGTGGTATACAAGGTCCTGAACGATTCCTTACACAAGATTGTAAAGGCAGTTCTTATGTTGGCCAGTCTGGCATATGCCGCTGATGATATTCTATTGATGTGGGCCTCTGAGTCAGGTTCGATGTGATATCAACCGCCAGATCTTTCTCTCTATTTGACTCTTGCAGGATTTCACCTCCCAGATGATACCTTGTGTTCAGCCTCCTGCTCCCTTCGCCTAATTTCATTACCTTACACTTTCCTGAGTTAAACTTTAGCTGCCATTTTCTAGACCAAACCTCCAGTTTGTCCAGGTCATCCTGTAGTCTCGCTATCTTCATCCTGTCTGAGCTGTGTGTGGTGTGTGTGTGTGTGTGTGTGTGTGTGTGTGTGTGTGTGTGTGTGTGTGTGTGTGTGTGTGTGGTGTGTGTGTTGTGTGTGTGTACCTATTTGTACTCACCTATTTGTTCTCACCTATTTGTGCTTGCGGGGGTTGAGCTTTGGCTCTTTGGTCCCGCCTCTCAACTGTCAATCAACGGTGTACAGATTCCCGAGCCTACTGGGCTCTATCATATCTACACTTGAAACTGTGTATGGAGTCAGCCTCCACCACATCACTGCCTAATGCATTCCATCCGTTAACTACTCTGACACTGAAAAAGTTCTTTCTAACGTCTCTGTGGCTCATGTGGGTACTCAGTTTCCACCTGTGTCCCCTTGTTCGCGTCCCACCAGTGTTGAATATATATCCTTGTTTACCCGGTCGATTCCTCTCAGGATTTTGTAGGTTGTGATCATGTCTCCCCTTACTATTCTGTCTTCCAGTGTCGTAAGGTGCATTTCCCGCAGCCTTTCCTCGTAACTCATGCCTCTTAGTTCTGGACTAGTCTAGTGGCATACCTTTGGACTTTTTCCAGCTTCGTCTTGTGCTTGACAAGGTACGGGCTCCATGCTGGGGCCGCATACTCCAGGATTGGTCTTACATATGTGGTGTACAAGATTCTGAATGATTCCTTACACAGGTTCCTGAACGCTGTTCTGATGTTAGCCAGCCTCGCATATGCCGCAGACTTATTTTCTTTTATGTGGGCTTCAGGAGACAGGTTTGGTGTGATATCAACTCCTAGATCTTTCTCTCTGTTCGTTTCATTAAGTACTTCACCTCCTATTCTGTATCCTGTGTCTGGCCTCCTATTTCCACTGCCTAGTTCATTACTTTGCATTTACTCGGGTTGAACTTCAACAGCATTTGTTGGACCATTCACTCAGTCTGTCTAGGTCATCTTGTAGCCTCCTACTATCGTCCTCAGTTTCAATCCTCCTCATAATTTTTGCATCATCGGCAAACATTGAGAGAAACGAGTCTATACCCTCTGGGAGATCATTTACATATATCAGAAACAGTATAGGTCCAAGGACTGACCCCTGCGGGACTCCACTCGTAACGTCTCGCCAATCTGAGACCTCACCCCTCAACTGACTCGTTGTCTCCTGTTGCTTAGGTACTCCTTTATCCAACGGAGTACCTTCCCTTTCACTCCAGCCTGCATCTCCAGCTTTTTCACTAGCCTCTTGTGTGGCACTGTATCAAAGGCTTTCTGACAATCCAAATATGCAGTCTGCCCACCCTTCTCTTTCTTGCCTTATTTTTGTTGCCTGGTCGTAGAATTAAAACAAGTAAAACCCTGTGATGCAGGACCTGCCATCCCTGATTCCATGTTGATGCTGTGTTACAAAGTTCTTTCCGCTCCAGATGTCCACTAGCTTTCCTTCGCACAATCTTGCCCATCAGCTGCCCTGGTATGCCAGGTTAGGGGACACTGACCTGCAATTCAGTGCCTCCTGTACCTATCCCCTTGTATATCGTGACTACATTAGCTGTCTTCCAAATATCTGGCAGTTCCCCTGTTGCCAGTGATTTTGTATACACTATGGAGAGTGGTAGGCAGAGTTCTCTTGCTCCTTCCTTCCTTTAGAACCCATGGGGGGATTCCATCTGGGGGCCTATAGCCTTTGGTCACATCCAACTCTAGTAAACACTTACTCACTTACTTTCTCCGCTGGTAATCTCAAACACTTCCCAGTGGTTCCTGGTTAGCTAGCTATTCCCTCTCTTACCTCTGGAATTCTCCTTGGGGCCTCGAAAGGTGAAGCCGTCCTGGAATTTCTTATTCAAACTGTGTGTGTGTGTGTGTGTGTGTGTGTGTGGTGTGTGTTGTGTAGGTGTTGTGTTGTGTGTGTGTGGTGTGTGTGTGTGGTACTCACCCTAATTGTGCTTTGCGGGGGTTGAACTTTGGCTCCCTGGTCCTCCGCCTCTCAACTGTCATTCAACTGGTGTACAGATTCCTGAAGCCTACTACTACTGGACTCCTATCATATCTCCATTTGAAAATGTGTATGGAGGCATGCCTCCACCACATCACTTTCCTAGTGCATTCAATTTATTTACTACTCTGATACTGAAAAAAAATTCTTTCTAACGCTTCTTCTGTGGCTCATTCTGGGTACTAAGTTTCCACCCTGTGTCCTCTTTGTTCGTGTCCCACCCGTGCTGAAAGAGTTGTCTTTGTCCACCCTGTCAATTCCCCTGAGAATTTTTTTAGGTGGTTATCACATGTCTCCCCTACGTCTTCTGTTTTCCCAGGGATGTGAGGTTCAGCCTCTTTAGCCTTTAGCCTTCCCTCGTAGCTCAATCCTCTAAGTTCCGGGACGAAGCCCTGGTGGCATACCGCTGAATCTTCTCTAACTGTGTACTTGTGTTTTAACTAGGTATGGACTCCATGCTGGAGCGGCATACTCCAGGGCTGGAAGCTGCATAGCTCCAGGCAAGAGCTGCATACTCCAGGATTGGGTCTTACATATGTGGT